>JAWQFJ010031805.1:20000-21809 GCA_034096865.1 Theodoxus fluviatilis | reverse complement strand
TCCATCTATGTATACCGTATATAGATAAAAAGTTATGGGACTCTATCAGTGCTGTTCGTACCAGAAAAGGTAAGATGATCATTTGGATATTTTTAAAGGGGTTTCATTTATATAAGTGATTTGGAAACAGCTGGGGGATATCGCTCTTACCAGACTTTCACACGCTTTACACTCTCTCATCGCTGCTTTCTGATTCCACCAGGAGGAGTGGTGATGAATCTACCCGCGAGTTTCGCAGACAATCTTCCAAAACACTCCTGAATGTATACGCAGTTCTAATAAGCTGTACACTTCGCAGTATGTGTACGGTTTATCTCTGGTTGGTGAAGATCTGTTTACCTAACTGTTTGTGAATAATCCTTAACGCTCCACCCCTAAAATAAGTGTTTTATGCATATTATCTCATGTGGCTTTTACAGTTAAACTCTTTTATATTCGTATATGGCTTGCTGCAAATATATACCGCGCTTTCTATGTGCTTTATTCACGTAGGTAGTCTTTGTTGCAATTGTTGTTTACTTCAGAATTTAAACAATGTATTAATTTGTATTGATTGATGTGCGTGTCTGTTAACCAGTTAGATGCACTTGCACAAACACCAACGAAAACAATCATTTATTTTACCAGCCATCAGCCAGTGCAATATAAGAGTGAACAAAATAATCGATTCTGAAATGAATCATTTGTATCTGTTACTTTTGCGATAGTAGTTTATCTGTGTCTCCATTGCATCCTTGCATATCAATGTACATAATGTTATGTGTGACGGTAGCTAGAGAAGTTAGCCAGCAATGCAGATACGCATCTTTTATTGTCTCTTGAAATTTGCAACCTTCTTAAGGTTTTTGGATTTCATCCTGATGTTGTGCCCATTCCATGGATCTCCGGTAACCGGTATACTTGTACCAAGCTCCTGCTTTACATCATAAAACTGACAGATACATGTATTTGGTCACCTTACCTTAGTGTTTGTTCTCTTCCTTCTTTAAACAACACAAAGAACACCGCGCTGTCAAGTGTAACTTTCCGTCCATTTTGTGTATATGTTTATGAACAGCAAGACTAAATCCACTCCAGTTTTTCTTATAAAAGTTTGCATTTTGTCAGATTTCATGCATGTTTCAGTGTTTTTACTAACTTCCAGTTTTTCCCGCACTTCATATTTCTGGGTGGTTTCATCTATATCTATGTTTTCTCTTCACTCTATAGAGTAACGAACACTCTCTCCATTTTTGATGTGCTGGTGTACCTTTACTTCTTTGTTGGATTTTTGAAAACTTTTAAAAAATAAACGTTTGCAGTGAATCAATTTGAGTTGTTTTTTCTTGCCATTCAACGCTCTGAAAGTGTCAGAATAATAAAACTTTCTTTTGCTCATAATAGAAAGGCGAAATCCATTCAGTTACTATGGATTTTCAAAACGGAACAGAACCATTGAGAGCGTTTGTAAATTAACAGTCCTTTATGTAGCACACAGGAGTATGCAAAGGTTGGTAGTATCATACAGCAATGATTTCATTCTGAGTGAGCTTTTCTAACAAAAGCAATTGTGAACTTACATGGAAAATCCAAATGTGACTCGGAAAAAGTGGTAACTTCTGTTGCTTGTATCACAACATAAATCAACACGTCATAAAATAAAAACTATAACAGAATGAGCCGAAGCCCAGCTTGGGAAAGACAGGGGGAAAATGTAGGACCACAGGCGGGGAATGAACCCGCGACCTTTCCGTTAGCACCCGAAAAGCTCTGCTAGCTGAGCTACCATGTTGTCTTCTCCTGTCTACACTGCCCTGTATCAGCGGCTTC
>JAWQFJ010031805.1:0-2500 GCA_034096865.1 Theodoxus fluviatilis | reverse complement strand
TGTGACCTTGACCTTGAAGCAAGGTTAACCAAACTGGTATCAATAGATAGGGCTTGCTGTGACCTATATACCACTTGTAGCTGAGGTCGCCATTTTTAATAACGTGGGAGAAAATTGGGAAAATGTGAAAAATGACTGTTTTTGAGACCACATTTATGGCTCCTGTGACCTTGACCTTGAAGCAAGGTCAAGTCACTATGTATATTTTTTGAGGCCTTGTCATCATACACCATCATGCCACATTTGGTGTTGATAGACTTAATAGTCTCCGAGAAAAATCCAACGTTTAAGTTTTTTACGGACGGACGCCCGGACGCCCGCCCGGACGGACGCCCGGACGGACGGACGACACGGCTCAGTACATAGACTCACTTTTGCTTCGCATGTGAGTCAAAAAGCTCTAAAATTTAATGGATGGTTCTTTGGGTTAAAACCTGATCTTGCACGAATCAGAATCCATTTCGAACGTTTGGAGTTATTTTCCTGATCAACTAACAAACCAAAGGTAAAACACCACCCCCTTGGCGGGGGTAACAAACATTGCTAAAGTGCCAGACCTGCAGTTGCCATACCTGCAGTTGCCAGACCTGCAGTTGCCATACCTGCAGTTGCCATACCTGCAGTTGCCAGACCTGCAGTTGCCATACCTGCAGTTGCCATACCTGCAGTTGCCATACCTGCAGTTGCCATACCTGCAGTTGCCATACCTGCAGTTGCCATACCTGCAGTTGCCATACCTGCAGTTGCCATACCTGCAGTTGCCATACCTGCAGTTGCCATACCTGCAGTTGCCAGACCTGCAGTTGCCATACCTGCAGTTGCCATACCTGCAGTTGCCATACCTGCAGTTGCCAGACCTGCAGTTACCAGACCTGCAGTTGCCATACCTGCAGTTGCCATACCTGCAGTTGTCATACCAGCAGAGGTCAGAGAATAAAAGCAGCATCACAATGACAGCTGGAGGGACCCGACAGAAACTCACCTGAGGTCACAGCAGAAGTCTGCATCTTGTAAACGCGGACGATTAGCGCGTCTTGCAAATGTAGGTCATCACACTCAAAGCTCCAAGCCACGCAGCCATCCCGACCTCTTGGCCCCGTGACGTGCCTGAAAGTGACGTCATCATTACGTCATTGTAATGGGAGATATCTGGAGCGCGTTGCATAGACGCGAGGAAAGGCAAGATGTTGCGAGGAATAGGGCGGTGTCAGCATGTGTCAACATAATGAAAGCAGATGTAAAGGCATGTGTCAGCATGTGTCAACATAATGAAAGCAGATGTAAAGGCCGGTGTCAGCATGTGTCAACATAATGAAAGCAGATGTAAAGGCCGATGTCATCATGTGTCACCATAATGAAAGCAGATGTAAAGGCTGGTGTCAGCATGTGTCAACATAATGAAAGCAGATGTAAAGGCCGGTGTCAGCATGTGTCAACATAATGAAAGCAGATGTAAAGGCCGGTGTCAGCATGTGTCAACATAATGAAAGCAGATGTAAAGGCTGGTGTCAGCATGTGTCAACATAATGAAAGCAGATGTAAAGGCCGGTGTCAGCATGTGTCAACATAATGAAAGCAGATGTAAAGGCCGGTGTCAGCATGTGTCAACATAATGAAAGCAGATGTAAAGGCCGGTGTCAGCATGTGTCAACATAATGAAAGCAGATGTAAAGGATGGTGTCAGCATGTGTCAACATAATGAAAGCAGATGTAAAGGCCGGTGTCAGCATGTGTCAACATAATGAAAGCAGATGTAAAGGCTGGTGTCAGCATGTGTCAACATAATGAAAGCAGATGTAAAGGCCGGTGTCAGCATGTGTCAACATAATGAAAGCAGATGTAAAGGCCGGTGTCAGCATGTGTCAACATAATGAAAGCAGATGTAAAGGCCGGTGTCAGCATGTGTCAACACAATGAAAGCAGATGTAAAGGGCGGTGTCAGCATGTGTCAACATAATGAAAGCAGATGTAAAGGCCGGTGTCAGCATGTGTCAGCACGATGAAAGCAGATGTAAATGCAATCACATGTTGACACATTTTGACACTGGCCTTTGCCTCCCAAGACCTTGCGGCTATGCAATACGGCCCTTGTCTTCTGCAAGACAGTCGATTAGAATGATTATGTCATAACAACCAAGGATTAGTATGTGCTTTTTGTCATACTCACACCTGAGGAAACGAACACGCATACACAAACACGGACCTTGCTTTGCCAGCAAAATGCGGTGAACCTATGCTTTAGAGCATGCTCACAAACATGCGTAATTGCAGACATGAATATGGCGGACAAAGGATAGATCATCCACGGTGGCATGAGGGTGAGGACCCCACCCCTACAAGACGCCCCCAGGGGGCAATCTGGCTATTTGGGGCTGCCCGTGCTGGAGCTACTGGAGTAGGGCCCTGAAACCGCCAGGACCACAGGTTCCAGCTGATCAAGAGGGACATCTAGCGGCAGCGGCCGTATGCGATTTCCACATACACACATACATACACACAC
>JAWQFJ010031803.1:0-27046 GCA_034096865.1 Theodoxus fluviatilis | reverse complement strand
TCTGCTTCCTACGTCTGAGTGTGGGTGAATAGATGGATGGGTTGAGGTCTACGATCTGTCAGTCTCTGTAGGCTACATAAGATCATAAACCACGAAACTCACTTGAACTGGCTAGAGAAACAGTAAGTTCATTCACGTTGACCCTGGTTATTCGCCTTCTACGAATAGCATAAGGAGACGCGGGGGGTCAGTTCTAACCCCAGTCCACAGGGGAATACGTGCGAATAGTCACATGTCAAACATGCAGCTATATGAAACGTGGGTAGATCTGTGGCAGCAGTACGCTGCTGGTTAAAACTGACAGTACTGGACAGTGATAGATTGTCCCGTAAAGATTAGGTCAGGTCAAAGGATCGTGCCGAGAAAGATATACCGTGCAGGGCTCTTGAAATGAAGCAACTACAACGCTGCCACCGCTTCGAGGAGGGTCGTAACAAGTTAAGCAGAGCAGCGGCTCAAAGACTGTGACAAACAGAAATGAGCTTCATTTGTGAAAGAAAGTAGTAGATTGGTGAGATATTCTCAGTTTATAACAGAACAGAACGTGATGCTGAACCCTATTTCAGACGTCTACCAATGCCAGTTCGAGCATTCGACACACGATTAAGACCGCATGTGAGTGAAAGTGTCACCATACGGATGCACTGTGAAGCTCACTCTATGGATTAGTAAAGCATGGGGATCATCTATAGTTGAATGCTGTAAACAGCGATTTCTGGCTGTGTTTCTGCAAATGCAGACAGAAATTGCATGAATGAAATATACAAGAGTCATGACGCACACAGGTTTTCAGTGTCGTTTACCTTCACGGTTTATCCACAGAGCTATGCAACTCATGAGAAAAAAGACTGATCCATGCATTTTGAGAGGATAGTTATTCAATTAATTTTCCTTGATTGTCAATGCATTCCTCTTTGTAATGGACTTGTGGTTCTTTAACCAAAAAAGAGATGTCCTGTTCTGGTTGTTCAGTTTCAAATAGAAATGTTTTAATTCCATGTCAGTTTTATTAAAATGCCCATGAAGGCAAAGGGTATGCAAGGATAATGCCCCCACAATAATGCTCTGACTTCAAGGCCAACGTTAAGCTCGCACCTTTGGCTAAGTTATTATCATCTCTGCAGCTAGATACAAGGTATTTGTACGCAGAAAGGAGATGGGAGATAGGAGACAACAGGCAATAGCAGTTCAGAGTGGCCTGGTACAGGGACATGTGTTTGACTACGAAGTTATCTTCAGAAGTTGTTGTCTGTTTTTCTAAGATTCTGGATACCAAGCTGAGGAGGAGAAAATTTGCCGTCTCCGTTTTTTTGCCGATATTTGACCCTCAAGTGAGAAAAAAAACCCCAGCGACTCTTTTCTGTCAATAGTTTACTTCAAGAGCTGTGATCACCGAACAGGAGATTTTTGAGAGAAAAGCTTAGGCTGAAAACTCCCTCAAAATCTAGCTACCGGGATCTACAAACATTTCAATAACCGTATTGCGTTTTATGCATGGTAAAATATACACTTTCATTCTTTCTGATTAAACCATATAAATAAGTATGGTTACACCCGACCTGATTAAAAACATTTGTTGTTGTTTTTTGCTGAGTTGCAAGCCCTCAGGCTCCAAAAGGGTCATTGGGCAACTCCAGCAGACAGCCGAGGCAGCGTCCTTGTGGATCTGGCACAAGAACCAGTGCCCTAGGGGGCCTTAATTTCTGTCCCAAACAGATACCCCCCCGGTGGCGTTTGCTGCTTGGGGCCGCCCATGTCCGAGCTACTGGAATAGACTCCGAAAGCTCCACGGACATGGGTTCCAACTGAGGCGGCTGCCGTGTGTGTGCTTTGTTACAATTTTAGTGACCGTTTAATCTTTCCAGCGCAACAAAATGATTTCTGCACGTTGATTGGTTTTTCCCCCGAGTAATACACATCTGGTGTTAAACATTGTCATTGTTTTCCTATCTGTGGAGTGCCAGAGCTGGAGCCCTTAGCTTTTGTACTGCCAGAATCCATTCCAGCTGCACAACTATGGCGGCCCCATCCATTCAAAGAAGTACAGTGGGCATTAAGACGGAATCTGGTCAATCCGACAAAAAGAAACTTGTCACACTCTGGTATAAACAATGAATAAGTTCCAGTTGTTGATTTAGTGACTGACTGGATCTTTCCACCCCACTCTTCCTCCTTACTAGTTGCTGGCCCCCACACGAGCCACTTTCACAAGTGTGAGTCTCCGTGTTTGCTCAAAACCATGCAAGTAACCTTTTCTCTTCGTCTGGCAATGAGGGCTTGGAAGGGCTTCGGTGTCGGAGTGACATGGTCGATGCTCCAGATTGGCAGCGATAACACAGCCATGGAGAGCTTCATTCTGCAAGTGGAATCAGCTGCAGGCCCGCGTGACTGCGTGTCTGTGCACTGCATGACCAAAACTTTGCAAATCCATTACCAACCTCGATGACACCCGTCATGACTGACACGGATGATGGAGTGGCTGTTTGAGTAATGCAGTCTGCTCGTTAGAAGCAGTGGCGTCTAACAAGCTGCGTGAAACAAGGCGTGTCAGGCAGACTGCATGACATGCTGCATGTCTGCACATAAACGTACAGGAAACGCCAATGGCTATCATATGTGACCATGCGCGAGAAACAAGGCTAAACTACGACCAAAAGTTTTCGAAAAAAAAGTACTACGTCATGTATATGTTTTCCTGGTATTACTGTAAAATAGTACAGATTTATGCTGGCCGCCATTATTAGGTATCAAGGTACATGCAAAGAAAAGACAAAAGGAAAACGGGTCTGCGTTTGCGAATGGCCACAGCCGAGCCTAAATTTTCTGGTAACTGAAAGCTGCAACCGTGACTCCTTTTAATATGGTAAGGAGGATAGCGAGCGAGTTCCGCTCCATTTGGGTGATACCAGGGCCATAGCGCGGACAGCCCCCGTCCAAGCCGTTCAAGCCACGGATGGCATTCGAAGAGGAAAGGTGGGAGGTCGACAAGTGTAATTGACACCGCCAAGTGAACATATCCAAAATGGCCTCAAAAAGAAAAAGGGGGTGGAATGTACATCACAACCAACTCGAATGATACCAGGAAAGCAAACTTGGGGAGGCGCAATGGACATCAATCAAACGTGAAAAGTGAGGCAGCTCTGAACGTACAATTCGGAAACGACGCCGTAAACATATGTCAATGAAAAAGACTAAATAATGTACAACAGCACAGAAAATTTGGGAGAGGGAGGGATGGGGGAGTGAAAAGTACGCAATTCGGTAGATAGAATTGCAGTCTACAAATACAAAAAGAAATGAATTACAAGGCCTTTCATTTGACCTGAAGAGTGCAAAAAGGGGGGGGGGGGAGTGCAAACATTGAAGCATTTTGTTATAAGAATAAAGGCAAACGAGGGTCTCAAGTTATTTTTATTGCCAGAAGTATCCACCAGCAAAGGTGCTTGTGCATGAATTTGACTTTGCCTGTTCCAGAAAGTTTTTTCTCCCTCACAAATTATGAGGTATGTACCTCGAAATAAACTTGTGATTTCTTGCAAACATCACATTTAAAGACTCACATATCCTGAACTATACATTTTACATACAAATTCAGACTGACGGAACTAAATAAATGTTAAAAAGCACACACTGAAAATGTGGTGTCAATCTGATCACTTTCCATTGAGTGAAATTAGTTCAAGTGACGTCAGCGAAGCAAAAAAATTAGGTTTTGAGAAAATGAGGAAAATATTTATCAATTGAATGACCAAAATATATCAACGTAAGCAAAACGTCCAGGACAACTGATATACCTTGATTAGGTATTTGAGTGCGCCATGCACCAACACAAAATGTATCGACATGGCCAGAGGCTTCATAAAACCCCTTTGTTCAAATGTAGGACTATCATCTTTTTCTTGCTCTGCAAGAGCTTTATGCTTTTCTTGCTCTCTTGTCTTTCAGACCTTTTTGCTCTGTTCTTTTGCTGCCTTCTTTATCTCTAAGGAGGAGGATCGGGGAGTACTCGAAAGCTCTGCTAGGGGTAACAGCTCAGACATTGTAAGACAAAGGCAGATGCACTGGACACATTCAATGCCAGGATCGGTCCCTTTTCCACATCCTTTCCCCCTGCGAAGTGAGTAGTGGACACGTCCATTCATTATTAGCCTAAGGATGCACAAAACAGTGCTTGAAGAAGCACTTTGCAGCATCAGGACCTTTTAAACAAGTTTTCAAAGTACTTACCTCAAAATAATCTTGCGATTTATAACTGAAAGTCATATTTGGAGACTTACATATCCTGAACTACACATGTTTCATATAAACCCATGCAAAAACCCCAAACACTTTTTTTTAAACACGCACTGTAAAAATTTGGTGATAATCTGATCGGATGTCATGGCATAACTTGTTCAAATGACATCAAATAGACTTTAAAATGTGGCTTTGACACGCCCACCCCTAGGTCAGAAAAAAGACCCAAATATATAGTTAGTAGAATTTTCACAAAATCCTTCAACAAGTAGTTAGCAGAGGCTTCCAACAAGTCACTGAGATGTTACCCAAATTTCGAATAACTTACTCTATCCCGACCGTTCAGATAGTCAGTCTCCCTTAATGGTAAGGGTTAGGTGTTGACCTTTTTTCTCTGTGGACAGACGAGCATGAATATATCTCACGGGAATGGATCCGGAGACTAAATTCTTTTTGCGCGAAGATTAGGCTCTGGGCTGCAGGGGTGGGTTGGATCACAAACGAAGTTGACATAATCTGCATCCCAATGAATCTTACACACAACAAGGTCATAAACCCACTGCTGGTCCGATGCCCCCGGCAGCCATTTCTGCTAACTGCAGCTGCCCTCGTTTGAGCTACAGTAATAGTCCCGGAAAGCAAAGCAGCCAAGTTTCTAGACGATGAGAGGCGTTACGGGCGCTCCGGCCGTACTTGGCTCACAGGTGCAATACCTTGGTCGGTATGTCTGCTGATCATGCTCCAGTTGCTCGAACGAAACCGGTTTTAAGAGACAGCCACGTGCTACCGAGAGGTCCAAATATATATATATATATATATATATATATATATATATATATGTGTGTGTGTGTGTGTGTGTGTGTGTGTGTGTGTGTGTGTGTGTGTGTGTGTGTGTGTGTGTGTGCGTGTGTGTGTATAGTAGGATATTTGGTGAGAATCTCTGTCAATCAGAAGGTCCAAACAAGAAGTGAATACCAATCCTACATACCACACTTATGATGCTGCACGACCAAAAAGATAATTACATGTATGTATTACTGACAGCCTGCATAAATTATACATCCATTCAGCGCGTGAGACACAATTATACCTTAAATAAATGCGTGTCTGACGAAATGCCAACTGAACACATCGGACGTCTGACGTATTGCATTGTTGTAACTGTTTTGTTGTATGTATTGACTTGCGGCACTACTGGCCTTGCATTTCTCAGTGAGGTCATGTCTCTGCATTACTGCACAGTAAAACATAATTATGCTTGTCGATCACCAAACATGACAACTTGCGAGTCTGGCACATGCCGCATCTGAAATATAGCTTCTTTCGTGTGCACTTGGCACAGCTGACAGACTTCATACTCCTGTAAACTGTCAGGTTCTTCTCAGACGTGGCTGTCACGGTGTAACGGGCTTGGTGAGTCGTCACTGCCCGGATGACAAATCACTCTCTCGTCACGCCATCCTCCTGACCCAATAGCTTAGTCCTCGGATCACACTTTCAGTATGGCCTCACTCCGACATGCCGGGTTGGCATGGCCAGACATACACCTGACCAATCAAATCAGCCGTAGCAGATTTGTAGGAAATCCCCCGGTCCTTTGGCGGAGAAGGGAATTTCGTCCTCAGTGCAAGACAAAGGTGATGTGGCGTTGTCCCTGTGCCAGTGAAAGGTGCAGACAGAGACTTCACGCTGGTCAAAACTAGAGACACACCGTCGTGAACTGACAAGTCAAATCTCCTTTAGCTGGCAAAGGTAAGCCACTCTCTTGGTTACCTGTACTTAGTGAAGCGTGTCAGTGAGAGATGACCCAGCTGTGAAGTAGTCTGTTGTTCGTGTTTTGAAACTGTTCATGATAATGGAGTATTGAATGTGATGGTTGTGCAATGATTACCAGAATATATGTCTACAGATGATTTATGGGGGATTCATGCAGTTGTGTAGCAAGAGTGTCGAAAAATGCGACTGTTTCTTGTTCCTAGCAACCCTGACTACCCAAGCTTACACGTTCTTTTTCTCTCGCTCTTATTTCCCTCTACGTCCTTTCTTTTCTCAACCCTCCCAACTTCTTAACTCTACTTCTGTGCTTGTCGGTCTGGTTGTATGTCACTCATGTTGGTTAATCTGTCCATGTACGTGCTTGTGTGTGTGTATGTGTGTGTGTGTGTGTGTGTGTGCGTGCGTGTGTGTGTGTGTGTGTGTGTGTGCACGCGCGTGTGGTATGCATGAACAGTGACGACGAGCAGGTGCGCGGAACAGCCAGGGCGTCTCTACGACTTCACATGGAAAAACCAGACGACGAAAGTGCTTTCGCAGATTACTGCACCAACACAAAGGGAATAATCCAGAAGCGCAGTAAACTTTACTGGGCTAAATCAGACTGAATCCATCTCAATGAACAGTGTGTACGGGAACATTCACGTCTGTTGAAAGAATCAGGAGACGTATTAACCCTTCACACCGAGGTAAATGAGGCAGTCAGTTTGAGATACAACGACAGACAGAGCCTGTTCCATCATCAGACGAAAACACCAGGCTGAGCACTTCAATTCATGGAGAGAAGAACACTAGCCAGGCAGACAGTCTAGGGAGGCTTCCTCAACAGATCAGAGGTAAAAGTAAAGGTGCTCTTTTTTATTTTGCAATTTTTCCAAGCATTGATGGGTGCACAAACCGCACATATTTAGCCCCTGGTCATCGGGCTACCTCTTCTTATCACTCCAAGTCCAACACCATCTCAACTCCCTAGGGAGCATGCAACCATGCTGCGGATGAACTCGTCTAAGTTAACTTTCACAATTTTCCAACTCAGCCCTCACAGGTACCCGTTTTACTCCTGGGTGGGGAGAGGCAACAAGAGAAAGCACCTTGCTCAAGGATGCAACTCTAGAATCCACGCAACTTTGAACGCCGCACGCACTAGCCACCAGCGACTGCAGGTCAAGCGCGCTGACCTCTCGGCCGGCCACACTGCCCACAAGCTGTCATCAGCTTTCTTGACAAACTGTGAAGCCGAGAAATAACGTTGTGTGCTTTTTCATGAGGGGCAGATTGCAACTGCTGCAATGCAACAGCCTACCAGCAACATACCACCCCGAAGTGTATCAAAAATCCTCTATCCTATGCCATAGACCCAACGACACAGCCTCTCTTATCCTGAATGGCTGTATAAAATATAGCAGGATGTATTAAAGGAGGCATTATCGCATTGTGGACTTACTCTGCAAGAACCTGCCTCAGACAGAATCCTGCAGAATAGTCTATAACAGTGTGCTATCGCCACAATTGTCTCACTCTGGCAACACTACCTTCATGTCCACAGCACAAGACCGGCGATTATGATCATCAATTACGAAGGCTGTGACGTGCTCCTGGCAGAGATCGCTGTGCCTTTCGACGCCTTTATCGACATATAATAATAATAATAATAATAATAATAATAATAATAATAATAATAATAATAATAATAATAATAATAATAATGATAATAATAATGATAATAATAATGATAATAATAATAATAATGTGTGGATTTATATATATTTATATGCCACGACAAAAGGCTCAAAAGTACATTGAGCTGTGTTGCGAGATCACGGAGCTGGGATGTCGATGCCTTCTGATCTCCATAGTGGTTGGCAGTCTAGACACTGTCCACCGACGGGTGGTGCCGGGTCTGCAACTGCTGGGAATCCCTCGCTACACTTTGAATTGGCTTACGCGGTACCTCAGCATCAGTCCGGCCCTGGGATCGCTTGCCGTGTGGTAGAGAAGATGCAGTGACCTACGAAGAAAAAGTGCCCACGCCGCGGACTCTCTGGTAGACATGAATGACTTGTGGTCACTTCGCACGCACGCGCATCATAATATCACGCGTTTCTTTGGTGTCACGAGGTCGTTCTGAGCAACTGTCTATTGATTTTCCTGCTGTGTCGAAGCCAGTTTCAGTATTACAAGACATGGTGATGGAGAAAATCGTAATATTTCAGGAAAGCAAATATTGTGTCAATAATATTTGTTTTTAAAAAGTCCATAATTAAATAAGTTTATATGTATGTACCGTCCATCATATGTGTGTCAAAGGTCTCATGTTGATGGGTCTCTCTAAGCGTCATAACAAAGGCTTGACCAAATACCTCAGTATGTCGGTCATGACTTTTTGCTAGAGGCGTTGATGGTGACACGTAGAGGATTATCATCAAATAAATGACACAGGCCCAATCCTCACTTCGTGGTCTGTGCTCTCACCTTTAGATGCTACGATTCACTCTGGGAAATCGCTCTAAGTCGACTTGTCACACCCATGCACTCTCTCATCACTACTTGCATCGCAGTCTAGCCCGCTTTTGAAAGACTCGGTGCCAAGAAGCTTGTCAAAGAATCAACAGCGAGATTGTCATACAACAAGGTTAATAACGTCAAGCGATTTTCCAAAACGAAGTCGAAAAATCCACTATTCAAAACAACAGAGTCGTTTTGGTTTATGTGTCTGCACATAAGGAAGATGCAAGGGCCGAAACACTCAGCGACGGGGGCTCTTCCTCTGAAGGCCGTCTGCTGCTTCGCTCCGTAGGGAGTTTCTAGCTACTGCTCCTAGATTTTTGTCATTCTGGGAGCAGAGATGAAATAAGGGGACTACTTCCCAAGAAATACCTCTAAAGATGTCACCCTGTGGAAGTGGAGAAAATGACTACACCGTGGCAAAAGAAAGATAGTTTTGTCAAGCGAAAAAAAAAGCGTCTCAAACCGCTTCATGTTTAAGTACCTGGTCTTCGGACCACTTGATAGATCTGTGTGGCCACGTGACCACAAATAAATACAAAGGACACATATGCAAGCATGCCAACACACTGAGGAACATTTCTTCCCCAAATAGGTCCGTTCGCACAACATTTCATTGCCAATGGCTTCCCAAGTAATCTGTTGAGTCCTGGGAACAAAAAAGAAAAAAAGAAGCAGCGAATGTTAGACCATAGGAACACTCATGAAACGATAAGTTGCTGCAAAGATTCGTACTGTAACTTAGAATAGAGGATAAACTATTAAAAGGGTGTTGCAAATGTTCTATTTAGACAATCCTTTCAAGACAAGTCCAACTCCGGCCTACCTCAGGATAAACTCTGTCAGAGACCCCAGGGTGGTACACAAGGGCTCTGCCCTGAGCGTGCTGCCACAGCAACCCCCACATCTTCACCACCACTCACCTCTACACACGCGCGCGCATGCGTGCACACACACACACACACACCACAACTAGCGAGTAAGGGAATAAACAAACTGCTCGATTAATAATGAATGGATGGATGGTGTGATACGGCACATAAGCCTTTGCAGGCTATTTAAGGCCATTAAATACGAAAATCACTAGAATAGTTTAGTGTAAACATCACGATGCCCCTATTTATTCGCCTCTTACGAATCACGGAGGGAGTCGCGGTGGTCGATTAATAATGGATGGATGGATGGATGGATGGATGGATGGATGGATGGATGGATGGATGGATGGATGGATAGATGGATGGATGGATGGATGGATGGATGGATGGATGGATGGATGGATGATGGATGGATGAATGATGTTGAACGACATATTCGCTGTACTGGACTGTGACCAGCCACCACTAAACTACATGCAAGGCATTGTGTCCAGAGGAGGAAGGAAAGGTATAGGAAGATAACATTAAAGACTGGACGGGCTTGTTCTTCGGCAGTTCCCAGAGGGCGGCAGAGGACTAAAGAAGTTGGCGAGAATTTGTCAGAAGTTCATCAGCGCATGGTCCCCCAAATAGGCAGTCAGGGTTATGGGAGCAGTAGTAGTACTAGTAGTAGCAGCAGCAGCAGCAGAAATAGTAGTAGTAGTAGTAGTAGTAGTAGTAGTAGTAGTAGTAGTAGTAGTAGAAGTAGTACTAGTAGCAGGAGCAGCTGCACCACACAAATAGTCCTAAGTCAATATATCGGCATTTGGAGACGCAAGTATCTTTTTCTAATATGCTGTCTTTTCTAATGAATTTTAAATGAGTATAAGCATTTTTGGATGAACATCGCAGAGGTTCCGTCCATTTGAAGACAGCTGTGCCAGGGCACTTTGGAGAAAAGGCCTCACAGGTGCCATATAGCGGAGGTAAGGCAATCAAACGTTGATTTTCACGGATTTATACATATTGATCAGGCAAATTATTCGTGGACATGACATGTCTATGTCCGTGGCCTGGCGTGCACTTGTGCCAGAACATGTCACTGACCCGAACTGACCCCCATGACGTGTTTCTGCACGTAGCGCCAACTCTCCTCGTGCGAGTAAGGAGTGGCGTTGTACCGGCGGCTTACATTAAAGGTGAACCAGTTAAAGATTAAGCTAAATTTCTCATCTAGGAAAGCTATAATCTTTTCCCAGAGAGCTTGGCTGAACTCACATTGCAAAGTTTCTACCTCATCTGCACAAAAAGTACACAAATTATCCTGCACATTTTTCTTTTTGAGAAGCAGGTCCTTTGTTGGGAAAATTCTATAGCGGATTTTGTATTGAACTTACCTGTTTCACCTCATGTGAAGATCTATAAGCCAGAAGGAAAAATAGTAACATCTTTCCCAAGGGACATAATCCATTCCAAGCTCAACCCCCCCCCCCTCCCCCTCACCCCAATGCTCTCTCTGCTGTGGGTCTAGAGGGGTTCTGCTCTAGTGACCTATAATTAATATTTGCGACTCTAGTTTGGTTACGCAAGAGAAAGGCCCTGACTGGGGTGATGTATGTAAGTGAAGTGTCTGGGGCGTTATGAGATTGTATGTTCTCCTTCTAGTCTTTTGGGATAACATGTAATAGCTTTGCATTTGTAAAAAAACAAATTGACAAAACTATATAAATGTATATTGTTCGGATCATTAACAGATGAAAAAACCTATTATTCACATTATCATATCGGTTAAAAGACATTTACTAGAGCAAACTGAGAGGTTTGATCCCAGATGTCACGGACTTCAAGGCATTCCTAAACCACGAACTTACTTACTGTTGAGAGAGAAATTGCATGAATGAATGGAAGAGAGAATTAAGTGAACACTTTTGGGGGACAGGATGTTGTAATTGGTGCGTTTGTGTGTGTGTGTGTGTGTGTGTGTGTGTGTGTGTGTGTGTGTGCGTGCGTGCGTGCGTGCGTGTGTATGTGTGTGCGTGTTTCTTTGAATAGTGATGTAGATAAAATAAAAAGGAGATGTTGTTGACTACGATGATGATGATGATGATGATGATGATGATGATGATGATGATGATGATGATGACTGTAATGAAGATGTAACTTTCTTTGCTGTTAAATAAATCCTGCAAGGCAGGTTTTAAAAATGTTATAGGTTAAACATTTGTTTTTCAAAATAGGATGGAGGATGAGGATGGCGTAGTATCATTTTAGATTTCATACGAGAGGCGCTAGGCTGAGTAAGTGCGCCCTAGGGTCACCTTCCTGTCAGAGGCAATGCGTTGGGAGAGCATAAAAAATACAGGCGAATGCCCTAAAGGTTAGAACAAAATACTAGGCGACAAAGAAAGAAAGAGAGAGAAATAAAATGGAGTAAAAATGAAAGCATGAGCTGCATCAACTTTGACCCAGTCGCCTCAATGGTAGAGTCCACTAAACGCAAAGCGACACAAACGAGCACAACAGAAGACGAAGTAAAACGCACAAGTACACTATTTCCACCGGCATTCATCACATGTCGCCAAAGAGCAAAGCTACACAAATGAACAGCCGAGGATGAATTTTTGTCTGCCATGTCAACGATGAAGAAAGTAATGAGGAAAGCTGCCGGTCATTGCCCTATTTTTTTTAGACACGAAAGAACAGTAGCAGCTTAGCGTTGTAGTGATATATCATAAAGCCCTTAACTCATTGAAGTCATATGACTCGACAGGGCACGATTAGTGTGAGTGTCTCATTACTTGATGTCTCACAATGTGTATCATATTTCCAACATTTTGGCCAAGAATTAAGGTAATGTGATACGCCATGTAACTTCAAGCCAAACAAAACAGCACTGACCTAAGTCCCCACCATAAACTGTTTAGCCATATGACTGCAGTGAGTTAATCACGGGACCACTGGCTGACTAAAGACAAATCCCCCAACAGATGACCTGTCTTTGAACAAAAGTTGTGACGTATCAACAACTGGGAATGTCAAGTAATACAAGATTTCTGGAGCAAACTACAGCAATATTTGGAAAGCAGAAAGGCAACATTTTCTTTGGTGAAAAGCTTGCTCCTCCTATTGTAAACCTTATCTTAATATTAGCCAAAAAATATATTCATCAAGCAAAGTGTCGAAATTATGAAATAGCATTTGACTCTTTTAGGCAAGTCCTTCAGTATGCATATAAAATTGAGGAAAGAATTGCTTTCAGAAATGGAATATTGGAACAGCTTCAGAGCAAGTGGTCGCCAGTCCTACCAATATAAACTTATAATATAAGCCATAAACTTTAAAAGAAATTGTCCTTTGCCCAACGCCTCTTGAACTCCTCCAACCCCCCCGCCCTCACCCCCCCCCCCCCCCACTCCTCTCCCTTTCCCCTTCCCATTCCAGGTCTCATCTCTGATGCTCATCTGCCCCCATGATAACTACAGCATGTAATTTTATGTACAATTCTTCATGTTTTCTATCCTTTTTCTTTTTTTCTGTTTTTTCTTAATATTTGTTTATTAATTATTATGATTAATATTTTTTAATTATTATTATTAATATTATTAGTTATTAATTGTTAATTGTTAATTATTTATTATGTGTTGTTAATTATTAAGTATTAATTATATATTATGTATTTTTTAAATTATTTTTTATTATATATACATGTACTAGAATAGTTTTGAGTAAGCGCAAAAGAAGTCACGATGTCCCTAATTATTCGCCTCGTACGAATCGCGTAGGGAGACGCGGTTTTCCATTGGGAGACTTGTCATGAGGGTGGAATGTAGCGACTTCTTTATTACAAAGGCACATATACTTTGTCACTTACGGAATACTACATACGGCTGAAATTTGGCGCTACGTGCATGTGTGTACGTGTGCGTGTGTGTGCGTGTGCGTGTGCGTGTGTGTGTCAGTGAGTGAGTATGTGAGTGTGTGTGTCAGTGAGTGAGTGCGTGTGTGTGTGAGTGCGTGCGTGCGTGCGTTCGTGTTTGTGAGTGCGTGAGTGAGTGCGTGAGTGAGTGCGTGTGTGCGTGCGTGCGTGCGTGTGTGTGCGTGCGTGAGTGCGTGAGTGCGTGAGTGAGTGAGTGAGTGAGTGAGTGAGTGAGTGAGTGAGTGAGTGAGTGAGTGAGTGAGTGAGTGAGTGAGTGAGTGAGTGAGTGAGTGAGTGAGTGAGTGAGTGAGTGAGTGAGTGAGTGAGTGAGTGAGTGAGTGAGTGAGTGGTGTTATATTTCTGAAAGGAAAATCTTGACCACTATTACGCTCAAGAGACTGAATTGGTCCAAGACGACAAGCTGCAGTGCTGAGCGCTCTGGACCGTCGTATGCGCACGCGGGGAGCGATCCTCTGTTGCCACCACCGCTGCCCGCCACATACAGAGCACTGCCTACAGGGCGCTGCCCGCCACATACAGAGCACTGCCTACAGGGCGCTGCCCGCCACATACAGGGCGCTGCCCGCCACATACAGGGCGCTGCCTACCGGGCGCTGCCCGCCACATACAGGGCGCTGCCCGCCACATACAGAGCACTGCCTACAGGGCGCTGCCCGCCACATACAGAGCACTGCCTACAGGGCGCTGCCCGCCACATACAGGGCGCTGCCCGCCACATACAGGGCGCTGCCTACAGGGCGCTGCCCGCAACATACAGGGCGCTGCCCGCCACATACAGGGCGCTGCCCGCCACATACAGGGCGCTGCCCGCCACATACAGAGCACTGCCTACAGGGCGCTGCCCGCCACATACAGAGCACTGCCTATAGGGCGCTGCCCGCCACATACAGGGCGCTGCCCGCCACATACAGGGCGCTGCCTACAGGGCGCTGCCCGCCACATACAGAGCACTGCCTACAGGGCGCTGCCCGCCACATACAGGGCGCTGCCCACCACATACAGAGCACTGCCTATAGGGCGCTGCCCGCCACATACAGAGCACTGCCTACAGGGCGCTGCCCGCCACATACAGGGCGCTGCCTATAGGGCGCTGCCCGCCACATACAGAGCACTGCCTACAGGGCGCTGCCCGCCACATACAGGGCGCTGCCCGCCACATACAGAGCACTGCCTATAGGGCGCTGCCCGCCACATACAGGGCGCTGCCCGCCACATACAGGGCGCTGCCTACAGGGCGCTGCCCGCCACATACAGAGCACTGCCTACAGGGCGCTGCCCGCCACATACAGAGCACTGCCTACAGGGCGCTGCCCGCCACATACAGGGCGCTGCCCGCCACATACAGAGCACTGCCTATAGGGCGCTGCCCGCCACATACAGAGCACTGCCTATAGGGCGCTGCCCGCCACATACAGAGCACTGCCTACAGGGCGCTGCCCGCCACATACAGGGCGCTGCCCGCCACATACAGAGCACTGCCTATAGGGCGCTGCCCGCCACATACAGGGCGCTGCCCGCCACATACAGGGCGCTGCCTACAGGGCGCTGCCCGCCACATACAGAGCACTGCCTACAGGGCGCTGCCCGCCACATACAGAGCACTGCCTACAGGGCGCTGCCCGCCACATACAGGGCGCTGCCCGCCACATACAGGGCGCTGCCCGCCACATACAGGGCGCTGCCCGCCACATACAGAGCACTGCCTACAGGGCGCTGGCGCCACATACAGGGCGCTGCCCGCCACATACAGGGCGCTGCCCGCCACATACAGGGCGCTGCCCGCCACATACAGGGCGCTGCCCGCCACATACAGGGCGCTGCCCGCCACATACAGAGCACTGCCTACAGGGCGCTGCCCGCCACATACAGGGCGCTGCCCGCCACATACAGGGCGCTGCCCGCCACATACGGGGCGCTGCCCGCCACATACAGGGCGCTGCCCGCCACATACAGGGCGCTGCCTACAGGGCGCTGCCCGCCACATACAGAGCACTGCCTACAGGGCGCTGCCCGCCACATACAGGGCGCTGCCTACAGGGCGCTGCCCGCCACATACAGAGCACTGCCTACAGGGCGCTGCCCGCCACATACAGAGCACTGCCTACAGGGCGCTGCCCGCCACATACAGGGCGCTGCCTACAGGGCGCTGCCCGCCACATACAGAGCACTGCCTACAGGGCGCTGCCCGCCACATACAGGGCGCTGCCTACAGGGCGCTGCCCGCCACATACAGAGCACTGCCTACAGGGCGCTGCCCGCCACATACAGGGCGCTGCCCGCCACATACAGGGCGCTGCCCGCCACATACAGGGCGCTGCCCGCCACATACAGAGCACTGCCTACAGGGCGCTGCCCGCCACATACAGGGCGCTGCCCGCCACATACAGGGCGCTGCCCGCCACATACAGGGCGCTGTCCGCCACATACAGGGCGCTGCCCGCCACATACAGGGCGCTGCCCGCCACATACAGGGCGCTGCCCGCCACATACAGAGCACTGCCTACAGGGCGCTGCTCGCCACATACAGGGCGCTGCCCGCCACATACAGAGCGCTGCCCGCCACATACAGGGCGCTGCCCGCCACATACAGGGCGCTGCCCGCCACATACAGGGCGCTGCCCGCCACATACAGGGCGCTGCCCGCCACATACAGGGCGCTGCCCGCCACATACAGGGCGCTGCCCGCCACATACAGGGCGCTGCTCGCCACATACAGAGCACTGCCTACAGGGCGCTGCCCGCCACATACAGGGCGCTGCCCGCCACATACAGGGCGCTGCCCGCCACATACAGGGCGCTGCCGCCACTACAGGGCGCTGCCGCCACATACAGGCGCCACGGGCGTGCCCGCCACATACAGAGCACTGCCTACAGGGCGATGCCGCCACATACAGGCATGCCTACAGGGCGCTGCCCGCCACATACAGAGCACTGCCTACAGGGCGCTGCCCGCCACATACAGGGCGCTGCCCGCCACATACAGGGCGCTGCCTACAGGGCGCTGCCCGCCAACATACAGGCGCAGCTGCCACATACAGGGCGCTGCCCGCCACATACAGGGCGCTGCCCGCCACATACAGGGCGCTGCCCGCCACATACAGAGCACTGCCTACAGGGCGCTGCCCGCCACATACAGAGCACTGCCTACAGGGCGCTGCCCGCCACATACAGAGCACTGCCTACAGGGCGCTGCCCGCCACATACAGGGCGCTGCCCGCCACATACAGGGCGATGCCCGCCACATACAGGGCGCATGCTACAGGGCGCTGCCCGCCAACAACAGGGCGCTGCCTACAGGTGCGCTGCCCCGCACACATTACAGGGCGCTGGCCTACAGGGCGCTGCCCGCCACATACAGGGCGCTGCCCGCCACATACAGAGCACTGTCTACAGGGCGCTGCCCGCCACATACAGAGCACTGTCTACAGGGCGCTGCCCGCCACATACAGAGCACTGCCTACAGGGCGCTGCCCGCCACATACAGAGCACTGCCTACAGGGCGCTGCCCGCCACATACAGGGCGCTGCCCGCCACATACAGGGCGCTGCCTACAGGGCGCTGCCCGCAACATACAGGGCGCTGCCTACAGGGCGCTGCCCGCCACATACAGGGCGCTGCCCGCCACATACAGGGCGCTGCCCGCCACATACAGAGCACTGCCTACAGGGCGCTGCCCGCCACATACAGAGCACTGCCTACAGGGCGCTGCCCGCCACATACAGGGCGCTGCCTACAGGGCGCTGCCCGCCACATACAGGGCGCTGCCCACCACATACAGAGCACTGCCTACAGGGCGCTGCCCGCCACATACAGAGCACTGCCTACAGGGCGATGCCCGCCACATACAGGGCGCTGCCCGCCACATACAGGGCGCTGCCTACAGGGCGCTGCCCGCAACATACAGGGCGCTGCCTACAGGGCGCTGCCCGCCACATACAGGGCGCTGCCCGCCACATACAGGGCGCTGCCCGCCACATACAGAGCACTGCCTACAGGGCGCTGCCCGCCACATACAGAGCACTGCCTACAGGGCGCTGCCCGCCACATACAGGGCGCTGCCTACAGGGCGCTGCCCGCCACATACAGGGCGCTGCCTACAGGGCGCTGCCCGCCACATACAGGGCGCTGCCCGCCACATACAGGGCGCTGCCCGCCACATACAGGGCGCTGCCCGCCACATACAGGGCGCTGCCCGCCACATACAGGGCGCTGCCCGCCACATACAGGGCGCTGCCCGCCACATACAGGGCGCTGCCCGCCACATACAGAGCACTGTCTACAGGGCGCTGCCCGCCACATACGGGGCGCTGCCCGCCACATACAGAGCACTGCCTACAGGGCGCTGCCCGCCACATACAGGGCGCTGCCCGCCACATACAGGGCGCTGCCCGCCACATACAGGGCGCTGCCCGCCACATACAGGGCGCTGCCCGCCACATACAGGGCGCTGCCCGCCACATACAGAGCACTGCCTACAGGGCGCTGCCCGCCACATACAGGGCGCTGCCCGCCACATACAGGGCGCTGCCTACAGGGCGCTGCCCGCCACATACAGGGCGCTGCCCGCCACATACAGGGCGCTGCCCGCCACATACAGGGCGCTGCCCGCCACATACAGGGCGCTGCCCGCCACATACAGGGCGCTGCCCGCCACATTACAGGGCGCTGCCCGCCACATACAGGGCGCTGCCCGCCACATACAGGGCGCTGTCCGCCACATACAGGGCGCTGTCCGCCACATACAGGGCGCTGCCCGCCACATACAGGGCGCTGCCCGCCACATACAGGGCGCTGTCCGCCACATACAGGGCGCTGCCCGCCACATACAGGGCGCTGCCCGCCACATACAGGGCGCTGCCCGCCACATACAGGGCGCTGCCCGCCACATACAGGGCGCTGCTCCTGTGCCGATTAGGGATAAAAGTCCCCACAGCCAGTTTCGAATGCACGTAACTATAGAATGTATAAAGATATATTTTCGTGTGAGCGATATATTAGTGTTTTACCATATAACCAGTGTGTCGAGCTTATGAAATATAGAACTTTGAATAATAATCTTCCTGTACAAAAGAACGCTTTGTTAACGTTCCAAGATGTCAACGCATTTGCACTAAATGCAATTCAACTGATATTGGTGACGAGTTTCACTATGTGTTGGTCTGTGAATTTTTTAGAGATGTTAGATGTAAATTGTTGCCACCGTATTTCTGTAGAAGACCGAATAATTTGAAGTTTAAGCAAATTTTAGGTAGCAGTAAGAAGAAACTATTGTCAAAGTTAGTCGTTCTTATTAATCTTATTCGCAAAAGTTTGGCGAACTGGCGGAGAAGCCAGTTATTATTATTGTGTATATATGCAGTTAATATTGACTTTCGTTTGTTGTTGTCATGTATGTTTATTTTCTAAATGCCCCCTAGGGTTATGAAATAAATTGTTCCGTAATACGGCACCCAAACTTGAACTTGAACTTGACTTGACAATAACGATTATTTTCTATTTATTCAATGGTTTCATAGATACATCTACTGGACAGTGCGGCTGAAAAACCAAAAGTACTTCATATTGCCGTGCTCAAAATATTACAAACCTTTTAGAATATTGACTCGTATTATCTAATTGAATAACCCTTTCACGTTTCAAAACAATTTCCGACTGCCGAATGTCTAGTCCCCTCAAGTCTGTTTACATCGCGGCGTACTGGCTATGACTTCCCCAATGGAAGACCACATTCAGTCTAGTTTCAAAGCCTTTAACCTATTCTACATTATTTATTACTCCCCTTGCGTGGGGGAAAAAGGGAGGTAACTGCTGATTTCGGGTATCTCGGTAACTCTTATTTTGCTCTCCCTTCACTTTCCATATGTTGTCTTGTGCGTATGCGATATAATCAGTAACTGTAGCAATCAGTGTCTGACAAGCGGACTTTTCATCTGACTGCTGTCATCAATCTAGGGACAGATGCAATCCTGTCTGATTGCGCGTGCCGTACCGAATGAAGTAATCAATCTTGTCCGCACCTAACTGCAACGCTCGACTAATGCGTTTCTCTGGATCAAACTAGTCTTTGCTCGCGGCATGGACGTTCATCTGCACACCTGCACCTCTCCTTCTCAATGTAAAGATGACGTCATGCATCGCTAAGATAAAATTAAGAGAGCCAGGCATCAAACTATAACAGTTTTGTTCTTAGGTTACCTTACTGTCACCTACACTGGCAATACTACGCCATTAAACCACTATCTCTGTAGCTGGTCAAGAAAGTCCGACCTGGCAACCCACAGCTGCCAGCCACCATTT
This sequence comes from Theodoxus fluviatilis, assembly GCA_034096865.1. Lineage (NCBI taxonomy): Eukaryota > Metazoa > Mollusca > Gastropoda > Cycloneritida > Neritidae > Theodoxus > Theodoxus fluviatilis. The sequence goes on along the minus strand of JAWQFJ010031803.1, from coordinate 7,444 downwards.
CCTGTCCTCACTGTCCAAGGACTTTCCGTGCAGAGATTGGCCTCATCAGCCATCTGGGCACTCACAGACCTGATGTGGCACCCACAGGCCCAGGATGACTGAAATGGTCGTCGTCAAAGCCGGCTGACAAGCAAGAAGAAGATTTGTAAACAAGACGTGTATTTTATCACGCGCCGATACGTCTTGAAAAGACGACTTAAGTTTCGTAGAGTTGCATGAGCTCTGCCCCCGATTTTGCATTCTGCTCGATTTTGATGCCGAGAGAAACCTCTTTGAAATCAAAGTTCTGGCAGCTGACGGCGACGGCATTTTCTTGAGCTGAGCAACCTGACTTCGCTTTTAAAAGAGAGAGAAATTTACTATGTATTGATCACTGGCACAGCTTGTAACAACAGGGCGGTCTACTAAGAGAAGCATTCTTGCAGCCGATATGACACGCTCCAACTCCCACCTGAAAATAGCAGCATTAATGATCATCTAGGTAAGTTTGTGGTGCAGGCAACGTTACAGCTGATAGAAACAAATGCTGTCAACAACACCTGCTATCTAGACTCGCACCTAGAGCTTGCACAACGTGCGGGTTCCACTCTAACTCGAACTCGGATGCGATGAATGACTGCACTAAGTTGAATGGACAGTACATAAAGAGACATGACAGGTGTATTCAGACTGTGATAAAGGAGAATATTGTACTGAGTTCTGTAAAGTCTTTGAACATTAGTGCATCTCTATGGACGGTCCGAATGTAGCAGGACTTTGCAAACATTATTTCGGCTTCACAGACCATCTCAACTCAATAGCTTTTATCATTGAAATAACCTGCTCATTTGATACATTCACCGATAGTTGTTATCCACGCAATTTTGACAAGCACGTACCACTCTGCTTATCTCTTAAAGATGCCTGTATCTTCACTAGAGTTGTAGTTCCGGTGATCAGATCCCTGGGGAGTGTCCATCGCAGGTGTCAAACGGAACTCGCCAAACGTAAAAGTCTTGCCAAATAGGTGAGCCTGAGCGTCACTTTAGGGTCAAGAACAGCTTGGGCCAAAAGAAACCATTTTTATTGAAAGAGAAACTCAATTGCTGAATCTTTAGTCATACTCGCCTATAATTTTTAGCAACTCCTCGTTCCAGGGACCAAACTGTCCAGACGGATACTCCAGCGAGACAAGTGTTTCTTTGTATAGCCGTGTGATTTTAGCATGTGTGTATGATATTTGTACATCTTATGCAATAAAGTGATTTGTCATACATGTATGTACGTATGTACGTATGTACGACCCACGCACGCACGCACGTATGCATTGTAGCATGTACGTACGTATGCTTTGATGTATGTCACTATGTACGTACGGAGGTATGTGCGTGCGTGAGTGTATGTGCGTGCGTGAGTGTGTGTATGTGTGCCTTCGTGAGTGTATATCTGCGTGCTTGTGTGCGTGCATGCGTGCGTGCTTGCGTGTATGTGCGCGTGTGCGTGTGTGTGTGTTATAACTGAACTGAAGAGACAGCATTGCAAAATGATCTGCACCCTGCCAGTTCAAAAGTTATTCTACATTTCTGTCATATTTGTTGCAGTCCCACCACATCCACTCAGAAACACACCGACTTATTTGAAAGAACGTCGCGTCACCAGTGGGGCCAGCAGGACGCGTCTCGATGAGGCTGCCTGTGCGAATACTGGCGGCGTGCCTGATCCTGAGGGGGGTGAGGGGGTTCGAAAGCGGGGCCCCTCGTTCTGCGTGTGCCACCCTGGCCCCCAGGCACCACCATCCCCCTACCCAGGCCCAGGCGACCACCTCCCCCTACAAGCTGACCGTGGACAACACCACCTACGCACCGGGTCAGCCACTGACAGGTAAGTGCGTTTGTCCCTGTTGTGGTCCATGGCCCGGACTCAGTGATGGAGGAGTGATGGATGGCGCCGTTTGTGAGTGCGCGCATGGCGTGCTGGCGGCTGTGGTGGTCGTCACCGTAATGACTTGGACTAGACAGCAGTAGCAGTGGGTGATGGCGCGATTGCAAGCGATGGTGTGATGATGATGATGATGATGATGATGATGATGATGATGATGATGATGATGATGATGATGACAATGATGACAATGATAATGATACGAAAATGAGGAGAAAGTGGAGGAGTAGAAGGAGAGGAAACGGGACAGCTGCAGCTTGCAGCAGAAGCAAGAGACGAAGAGGGGGAGGAGGAGGAAGAGGAGGAGGAACAGGAAGAGGAGCAGGAGCAGGAGCAGGAGCAGGAGGAGGAAGAGCAGGAGAAAGGAGGAAGATGGAAGGAGGAAGAATGAGGAACAGGAAGAATGAGGAGCAGGAGGAGGAGGAGGAGGAGGAGGAGGAGGAGCAGGAGGAGGAGGAGGAGGGGCAGCAGGAGGAGCAGCAGGAGGAGGTGGAAGGAGGAAAAAGGAGGAGGAGCAGTAGCAGCAGCAGCAGGAGGAGGAGGAGGAGGAGGAGGAGGGGAGGAGGAGGAGGAGGAGGAGGAGTAGTTAGAGTGGAGGAGGAGGAGTTAGAGTGGAGGAGGAGGAGGAGGAGGAGGAGGAGGAGGAGGAGGAGGAGGAGCAGGAGGAGGAGGAGGAGGAGGAGGAGGAGGAGGAGGAGGAGGACAGAATGAAAAAAAATCGCGAGACAATCTCAGGGCTCGATATAATCCTTTGTACCTTTTCTACAGGTACAAATATTCAAAATGGATAAACAGGATTGAGTGGCTGCATGACATGAAAAAAGTGCATGTCTCACGACTTTTGCACGACACTCTTCGATCTTGAAGGGTTCCAGCGAATGAAAAGGGCATGGAACGACCCCGGCCACATGTTACATGCGGGTGTGGTGAGTGTTGGGATTACTTGGCACTAATAGGAACCTCGCTCGACTGGATTTGGCTGCACGCACAGAATGTTCACTTGCAGAAAAGCTTTTGGGTTCGAGTTATTACATCAATTTAGAGCCACGTCTTCAAGAGACAAAGTCCAAGGCAGACAAGCGAAAGTGCACTAGAGAAAAGTAACACTATCCAAACGCCTAGAATAGCTTCAGTCAAAGAATGCAACCGTTGCCAGCAAACCCATAAAATATTTGGCAACATGGAACTACCAGCTATTTGCAAAGTATTCTTGATGTCAGTCTGATTCAATGTTTTTGTTAACGTGCCTAGGAAGTTGGAATGGAGAGTAAAGAAAGAGGAGCTAGGGGAGCTAATAATTTTAAATCGAAAACTTCTAGAAATGTTCACAACTGCATGTCCAAAATAGGCTTGCTAAGTTCAACGAAACCATTTCATTGAGCAACCTAGTTCCCAATACAAACTTTTCTCTCATCATTATCTTGTAGCATGATTTCTTGGCTATATCAGAAATAAATACCTTAAGAGCTAGGAATAAAGTACATTTTTATGTTTTCAGAGAAGCATAACTTTCAATTTACGCAAGAGGACAAGAAAAGAAAATGCCACATTTGTCATCAAGTCTATGCAATAATGACCTGACAAGGTCCGGATCCTTGACGACACATGGGAACTGAAACTGTATCTATTGCAAAGCAATCCCTCACAAATCAAACTTTTAGCATGGTTAATCATTGGAAAAGCAAAACAAGTGAAAGGGGGGAAAATAAATAACAGCAACTACTACAAACAAACGAACACAGCCGCAAACAAGTGATCGGTCTCCATTGAGACATCGATTTTTCTGCAGAGGAAAGCTATAGCGCGAGTTCGAGCGTATATATATGCACGGTCTCAAGGCGAAACATACACAAAAAGATTCACTGATGAGACCAAAAATTCAAACTTAGCCAAAACTCTACAGTTACTTACCTAGGACTGAAAGAGCTGCACCTTTCCTTCGCTAAGCAAAGATCATTTACTCAAAGCTGGTGGGAAAAAACTGAGCCAAGATCTCAGTGGAGCGAAAACCTTTGAACGCTGACGACACCATACACCAAGACTGCACTCTGTGGGGGGCCCAGCAGCTGTGTCGTGGCTGAACGAAGGCTTGGGGTACAACATGTGTGACTAGCTCTTCTTATGGCCTCGCTACTAGTCCTTGGATTATAAACACATTTCCCCCGACCCGTTCTGAATGTCTTTTTCAGCTGAAATAGCTTTACCAAGCTAAGTGTCCTGTGAAGGTTTCTTGCCCGGGTTAGTGTGGTGAAAATCGAAAACAGCAGCAGCAACTACTACTACTACTACTACTACTACTACTACTACTACTACTACTACTACTACTACTACTACTATTACTGTGCCCTGCTCCTTCCTCATTCGATACAAACTATCCGCTTTGTCTTTAAAGCATAATTATGTGATTGAATTAATATGATATCGAATTTAGTGCTCTACGATTTTCCAGTTCAAAGCCTCCATAGGTCTCTATTACATCCAGCAAGGGTAAAAATAAGATTTCTTGCGACTGCTGACTGAGGAATGAGGAACGGAGCGTAACGGCCTATTGCCTTTGTAGGCTATACATGTTCCATTCTGTGAATCCGAGTCAGGCGAAGTCTCTAGTGGACTAGAATGCATTGGATAGGCATCATAGATCACCTCTTTTTCATCAAGATACGTGTCACATTGACATCTAGACGTATCGTTACGATCTGCACCAAGCTAACTCTCCACGTAACACATTCCACACTCATTTCTCTTTAGTTTGCGGGTAGCTTTTCATAGGCTCGGTGAACGCCAGCCAACTCTGTATGACCAGTGCAGTGGATAAGCTTGCGGACAGGAGGCGCCAGCGGCGCGGTAGTGAACTCGGATTCCCTCCAGGCTGTGGAGAGAGAGAGAGGATCAGCTTCAAGACTCGATCTCAACTGGTGTCCAAGCGTGCAGATTAGACGTGGAGTGCGCGCTTGACTTCGCGCCCTCGGTGGCAAATTCCTGCATGTCCTGGTGAAGAAAGGGTTTGTACTATTTGCTTATTTCGCAGTCACTGATCGTACATTTTTTAAACATATATTTCTGATCAGAACTGCGAGTTTTCGGACGTGTGTTTGTTCGTGCGTTGTTGTTGTTGTTGTTGTTGTTGCTGGTGATGGTAGTGGTGGTGGTGATGATGGTGTGTGCTTGTGTGAGTGAGCGAGAGAGCGAGCGAGCTAGTGAGTGAGTCAGTGAGTGAGCGAGCGAGTGAGTGCCTGCGTGAGTGAGTGAGTGGGTGCGAGAGTGAGTGAGTGACTGTGTGAGTGAGTGAGTGAGTGAGCGAGCGAGTGAGTGAGTGAGTGAGTGAGTGAGTGAGTGAGTGAGTGAGTGAGTGAGTGAGTGAGTGAGTGAGTGAGTGAGTGAGTGAGTGAGTGAGTGAGTGAGTGAGTGAGTGAGTGAGTGAGTGAGTGAGTGAGTGAGTGAGTGAGTGAGTGAGTGAGTGAGTGAGTGAGTGAGTGCGTGAGTGAGTGCGTGCGTGCGAGAGAGAGAGAGAGAGAGAGAGAGAAAGAGGGAGGGAGGGAGGGAGAGATGGAGAGAGGGAGAGATGGAGAGAGGGAGAGAGAGAGAGAGAGAGAGAGAGAGAGAGAGGGAGAGGAGGGAGAGAGGGGGAGAGAGAGAGAGAGAGAGAGAGAGAGAGAGAGAGAGAGAGAGAGAGAGAGAGAGAGAGAGAGAGAGAGAGAGAGAGAGAGAGAGAGAGAGAGAGAGAGCGCAAGTGCAAACATTTCGGGTTACCGTGCCCCATGACGTCACGTGATTCAAGGCAAACGGCCGCAGGTCGGGCATGATTGATGGGAGGTTGGCACTGTCAGGTGATAGAGACGTTAATGTCTCATGAATAGTCATCACAGTCTACACTTCTTCCACCTCCGCCACACTGGCATGAATGTTGGACTCCAACAGATTCGCTGCAGATAGAACAATGAATGGGAGAGGAATTTGTTTGCCATCTGCCTGTTCTGAACTTGATGAAACAAGACTTTCACAGTATAGTAGAATCAAAATTCAAATACTCTCCTGCTCTTATTCAGAATGGTCAGCATCACCGGTCATCAAGGCTACTGTATGAACGTTTTATCCACAACTCAAATTGCTCGCTTCCGCAAGCAAATATTTCACTGGAGAGGCTTAAGAAAGGGCCATGCTTTGAGCGCTCTAAAAATATATTTCGTAGTTTTCTGGCATGATTTAAGTGTCGATCAGTTAGACCACTGACGCTGTAAATCATGATAATATTCAGAAGTTAGTGTGATTTTATCAATACGAGTATGTTTTATGTCAACTCTGCTCTCGCTCTCTCTCTCTCTCTCTCTCCCTCCCTTCCTCCCTTCCTCTCTCTCCCTCCCTCCCTTCCTCCCTTCCTCTTGTATGTGTGCGCGTGTGTGTGTATGAAAGAGAGAGAGGAGAGAGAGAGAGAGAGAGAGAGGAGGAGGGAGAGGAGAGGAGAGCGGAGAGGAGACTTTAAATCCTTTTAAGTGCAAGAGGCCAGTAGCGGCCCGAAGCAATAGTACAAATCCATAGTACATGTTAGACTCAATTTGAACATATTTCTTTGCGGGCTAGGGGGTTTGGGATGGATCCACACGGTTAATTATGGGTGTGGAGAGAGAGAGAGCCGAAGAGAGTAGGAGAGGGAGAAGGAAGAGGAGAGAGGAGAGAAAGAGGGAGTAAAGGAGATGAGTAGAGAGGAGTTTGACTTTATACTTTGACACTTAATTGTGTTTAGGGGGGGCGCCCACCGCCCTTTAACACAAACAACAATTGGAGAAGGATGGTCCATATCGCAAGAATGTCATGGACCCCCCCCCCAGCACAGAACGAGTACAACCCCCAATGGGAATGGGGCTAAGTAGATGGCATGAATTTATCACAGTAGTATCAAGTGAAAAGCTGTTCTGTCACCGTAGTTTCAAGTTTAAAAGCATAATGACCACACAGCGGGGCCGCGTCTCTTCAGTGTTTTCCTCGCAATTAGTTATGTATCGATGATCTGTGCCCATGTATAAGTGGATACCTGTCACGAATATTATGTGGCCCAAAGTTGATTTTTACAAAAACCGTTCAACAAAAACCCTAGGTCTTAATAGAAAGTACATTTCAAAGCAAGACAAGTCCATCAAGAAAAAAAATACATGGTTCCTCATTTTCGACTCATTCGTGACCACAGGGACATTTAATGTCCTCATTTGTCTCATCATAACGGTGTTTGCTTATTTTTATATCGTTAATACCATATCTGAATCGTACAAAATGAATCACGAATGTTCTTAATTCCTATACTATTAAGGTATTCGTTCAGTCCAAAAGTAGTCTTAAAGGAAGAGTACCAGCGGTATCATTCGCTTCTAGTTTGGCTCTCATGTCCTTCTTGGAGGTGGCAATCTCTATGACTTAAGTTTGAATGCTCGCAGAAAGACCTTCACAATCAACAAGGAGCAATTACCCGAGTTATACCAAACATTGGTCAAACCCTCCTCAACTTGGACAAACAGCGTCTCTATTTGAAGAGCGA
>JAWQFJ010031802.1:22500-30900 GCA_034096865.1 Theodoxus fluviatilis | reverse complement strand
TCACCTCACCTGGTGGACCACACATTTTCATAACCAATTGCAAAACACAAATTAAATCAAGAAAAACGTTATATTTTTTATTTTAATAAGAATTTAAACAATAATCTTAAGCTCTACATGCAATCTTAACGAGTTATTTGCTTCTGAAGATTATTAATTCCTACTAGCATCACTAAGAGCTGCGAATAGGTAAACACGGCTTTAAAAAAATAGAGTATATTTATTCGAAAGTACCGGAACTACAATACGGCGAAAAAAAACAGCCCAAAATTATACACGAGGGTAGGGAATGGGGAAGGGGTTGGAGGATACGTTAGGTAAACTGCTTGTCAGTATATTCCGAGGTTATTGCCTTTCAATGAACGTAACAACTAAGCATGATACAACACATTCAGAAAAAAACTCACAATGTTTTATTTCATCTTCTTTTTTCTCTCTCCTTTGGCTGATTACTCGAAATTGCGATTTAGAACTGTCCTTCTTTTCAACTAAGACGTGCCCACATACATGTAGTTCTGAATGGAGAGACAATGGAGGAATACATACATGTATACACACCTACAGTGATTATACTGACCTACACATGTAACTACACATGTCATTGCCATGGTTCTGAATGGCGAGGAATGGAGGGAATGCATATACACACTACAGTGATTATCATAACTACACATGTATGTACCATAGTTCTGAATGGGAGAGGCGATGGAGTGAATACATACATGTATACACACTACAAGTGATTATACATACCTACACATGTATTATCGTGATTCTGAATGAAGAGGCGATGAGTGAATACATACATGTATACACACTACAGTGATTATACATACATACACATGTATTATCGTGATTCTGATTGGAGAGGCGATGGAGTGACTACATACATGTATACACACTACAGATTATACATAATAATATAGTTTATTTCTCCGCACATACCTTCCCTTGACAGGCAAGCTCATGGGGTTTACAATTTAAGAATCAACACTCGTACAACCGCTCAACACTACATTCCTACAAAAACTCACACATTATACATAAACAAGAAGGGCAAAGCCCATACGACTCACATGCTTGACCTTGACCTTTATATGACCTTGACCTTCAGGTGACCTTCAAGGTCAAGGTCAAACAACTAAACCTACCAATGACATCATACACTAACAAATGCTTTACAAATTTTTCCTACAAAATACATGTGACCTTGACCCAAGGTCAAGGTCATCAAAGGTCATGCAACACAAGCTGTTAATTCAAGACATATGAAGCACAATGGTGCTTATTGGCACTTTCTACCATGAGATATGGTCACTTTTAGTGGTTCACTACCCCATTTTGGTCACATTTCATAAGGGTCAAAGTGACCTTGACCTTGATGATATGTGACCAAATGTGTCTCATGATGAAAGTATAACATGTGCCCCACATAATTATTAAGTTTGAAACAGTTATCTTCCATAGTTCAGGGTCAAGGTCACTTCAAAATATGTATACAATCCAACTTTGAAGAGCTCCTGTGACCTTGACCTTGAAGCAAGGTCAACCAAACTGGTATCAAAAGATAGGGCTTACTTTGCCCTATATACCATATATAGGTGAGGTATCCAATCTCAAAAACTTTAGAGAAAATTGAGAAAATGTGAAAAATGACTGTTTTTTAGACAACATTTATGGCCCCTGCGACCTTGACCTTGAAGCAAGGACAAGTCACTATGTATTTTTTTTTAGGCCTTGTCATCATACACCATCATGCTAAATTGGGTGTTGATAGACTTAATAGTCTCCGAGAAAAATCCAACGTTAAAGTTTTTCACGGACGCCCGGACGCCCGGACGCCCGGACGCCCGGACGCCCGGACGGACGACACGGGTGAGTACATAGACTCACTTTTGCTTCGCATGTGAGTCAAAAAACTAAGATCCAGTAGAACAGACTGTACAATGTTCATAGTAATTGTAGGCTAGGCCAAGTAAGGTGAAGCAGCTTAGCGGGAAAAGACGGATCGGAAGAGGTTGGTCTTTAGAGCACTTTTGAACTGGGGCAGAGTGTCAGAATAACGGACTGAGAGAGGGAGACTATTCCAGGTTACAGGTCCAATATTGGAGAAGGCGCGCTGTCCTTGAGTTTTCTTGTTACGGCGGGGCGCGGGACCTTAAGCATTCTAGAGTCAGCAGCTGAGCGTAGAGATCTGGAGGGCATGTAGACTAAGAATTTCTGTAAGAGCGTGTGGTGCGGTGTTGTTGATGTATTATCGTGATTCTGAATGGAGATGCGATGGAGCGAAAACATACATGTATACACACAATAGTGATTATACATACCCACATGTATCATTATGGTTCTGAATGGAGAGGCAATGGAGTGAATACATACATGAATACACACTACAGTGATTATACATACCTACAAATGTATTATCGTGATTCTGAATGAAGAGGCGATGGAGTGAATACATACATGTGTACACACTACAGTGATTATACATACCTACACAGGTATTATCGTAATTCTGAATGGAGAGGCGATGGGGTGAATACATACATGTGTACACACTACAGTGATTATACATACCTACACATGCATTATCGTAATTCTGAATGGAGAGGCGATGGGGTGAATACATACATGTATACACACTACAGTGATTATACATACCTACACATGTATGATCGTAATTCTGAATGGAGAGGCGATGGAGTGAATACATACATGTGTACACACTACAGTGATTATACATACCTACACATGTATTATCGTAATTCTGAATGAAGAGGCGATGGAGTGAATACATACATGTGTACACACTACAGTGATTATACATACCTACACATGTATTATCGTAATTCTGAATGGAGAGGCGATGGGGTGAATACATACATGTGTTACACACTACAGTGATTATACATACCTACACATGCATTATCGTAATTCTGAATGGAGAGGCGATGGGGTGAATACATACATGTATACACACTACAGTGATTATACATACCTACACATGTATGATCGTGATTCTGAATGGAGAGGCGATGGGGTGAATACATACATGTATACACACTACAGTGATTATACATACCTACACATGTATGATCGTGATTCTGAATGGAGAGGCGATGGGATAAGCTGACAACAAACGAATAGCTGCTGCCCGGGATGTTGAAATACAAACAGGAACCAAGATACTGCAAGATACTGCAAGATACTGCAAGATACTGCAAGATACTGCAAGATACTGCAAGATACTGCAAGATACTGGTCCGGATTTAGAAGGACAACTCAGAAGAGGACGTGAACGTTTTGAGTATTACACTCTTCATCTGGACAGGCACAGACAAAAATGACAACAATGGGATGAAAACAGATGACAGTTGTTGTAATAATAATAATGAATATTATAGCGGTTATACATACATGCATATATGTGTATTAATGCTTCTGAAGGTAGAAGCAATGGAATGAAGAAAAATGACAATTCTTGTAATGACATATTATAGCGGTTATACATACCTACACATGTATATTAGTTCTTCAGACGGTAGAGGCAACGTATGTATGTATGTATGTATGTATGTATGTATGTATGTATGTATGTGAGTCATTTATAGAGCGCCTGAATTCAGCACTTCTGCTGCTCTTCGGCGCTTTACACAACAGCATATTGTCGTTTCAGTCTCGGAAGAGGAAGGTCTTTAGGCCTCTTTTGAAGCGGGACAGAGATGGGGCAGCTCTGAGTGGTTCTGGGAGAGAGTTCCACAGCCTCGGGGCGGTAGCAACAAAAGCTCTGTCTCCCCATTTTTTGGACTTAACTTGGGCACATCTGAGGAGAACACTATGGGCCGATCTGAGATCGCGGGCTTGTTTGTACAGATTGACCAGGCCACATAGGTACGATGGCATATTTTCCTCTTGGAGACATTTGTAGACGAGCGTGCAGATCTTGAAGACAACTCGCTTGTGGACAGGTAGCCAGTGCAGATCTTTGAGTACTGAGCCGATGTGTTCCGTCTTCTTCACTCTTTTCACCATTCTGGCGGCACAGTTCTGTATACGTTGAAGGGCCTTGTAATACAGAATTGCAGTAATCCAATCTGCCAATTATCAGTGCATGAACCACTTTCTTTGTGGCTTCCTCTGATAAAAACTTTCGAATTTGGCCCACTCTATGGAGATGATAGATGCAGGACCGGCAAACTGAAGTGACATGGTCTGTGAGCTCTAACTTTCTAACAAAGACAACACCAAGGTTACGGGACGATTCCGAGGGCGTGATGACGGCGCCACCCAATCTGACTTGGACAGGTGGCATTCGAGCCAGCATATGGTGGGAACCGATAACAATGACCTCAGTCTTGTCTTCATTGAGCTTAAAGAAATTGTTTTTCATCCAAAGTTTTACCTCCCGCAGGCAACTTTCCAGTCGCAATACATCACTGGAGGCTTTCCCAGGTTCTGTAGAGATGTAGACCTAGGTGTCATCGGCAAACATATGAGCCGGTATTCCATGTTTCTTAAATATCTTGTTCAGAGAGAGCATGTAGATGGAAAACAGCAGTGGTCCAAGAACTGGGCCTTGGGGAACTCCATAGATCAGTTTTGACGGAGAAGAAGTACGACGCCCAACTCTCACTGATTGTGATCAATCATGCAGATAAGAGTTTATCCATTTCAGGGTACCTCTTTTAGTCCCAATTTCTGCTGCAGTCTACTCAGGAGGATGGTGTGGTCTAGCAAGATGGCAACATATATCTAATTTACTCCAATTCTCCTTCTTGTAGAGCTTAGACAATCCGATGTGATCTTCTTCATCTATAACTCTTTCTCCATAACAAGATTGGTCTACATCCAAATCCAGTGAATTATAAGATTTCAGGATTTTCCACAGAGTAGTTTCATACAGCCATGCAGCCACTAGGCGCTCAACACTGTTTTTTTTTAAAGAATAGAATGACGAAAAACGAAAATTCTTGTAATGATATATAAATTACAGTGGTTATACATATATACACATACACACGTTTGATCATGGTTTTGAAAGTAAATGCAGTGGAATGAAACAAACATACAAACAAAAAGCCATGGATTTTTCACGTGTTGTCTGGAGTTAAATGTATGGACGCGGACAACGCTTTCTGGCAACAAATTTAGAGGAAAAAAGTGTTGTTGAAGTGTTGACCAAACAATGAGATTTACGGCATTCTATTTCGCTTGTTTCCATGACGTGATCAGGGAAAGCCATCTTTGTTTGCACGTAAACAGGTCACGCAAAAGCGACGCAATTATTGCATCTTTTGACTTGGTCGTTAGGCGCGTAGGCGGCGTTGAACACGAGGCTCACGGAGCGATTTCAAAGGGATTACGAAGGGCGTGTAATACCATTGAACACTTTTCTTCACAGGGCGCAATCACAGCTTTTTCAAGCTCCAAGCTCGACGGGTAAATCGAACACTCCTTCATTGCAATACCTAACTCGCCGCGAGAATTCGGACATTGACCAACGTCACTCGCTATTAATCATGGCTGTGGGTGGGCGTGTTAAGTGTGGGAATGAACGCGCCAAGTGCCAGTGTCGCGTATGCTTGCGTGCTGCAGGAGTCTCAGCAAACCCAGGACGGCATAAAATTTATCGCTTCACTGCGCAATGGCGCCGTGTAGGCCACTTCTTTCAGCGTCAAGCAATGGATGGAAGGAGAGCGTTTTACGGCCCATCAGCTTTTGTAGGCTATGTAAGGCCATTAAGCACGAAAATCACTGGAACAGTTTAGAGTAAACGCAAAACGAGTAACGGTGTCCCTAGTTATTCGCCTCATACGAATCGCGTGAGGAGACGCGGTGGGTCAATTCTTACCCCGAACCAGCGTCAAGCAACACCACGCGTCACTTTGCCAGCCTGAAGGAGTACTGCTGGAGTACTGCTGGAGTACTGCTGGAGGAGTACTGCTGGAGGAGTACTGCTGGAGGAGTACTGCTGGAGGAGTACTGCTGGAGGAGTACTGCTGGAGGAGTACTGCTGGAGGAGTACTGCTGGAGGACTCCACACTGCTCACCTTGGAGACACTGCATAACTAAGCCTTGGAATGGAAAGGAAAGCGTGTTTGTTTCATACATGGTGAGCCTTGCCGATAACAAATCGCAAGAGAATGTATGTCCTTTCAAACAACGGGGAGGCTGACCCGCAACCTCAGCTACTACGACCGGTAGCATGGAAACAGATGTGCATGTCCCTGTCGAAACTCCATTTTCATGTGAGCCGCATGTCAAATTAACACTTTCGTTCTCGAAACACTTCACTAGACTACTTTTAATAAGGAATACCTTAGAACCGAAATGAACTGAATTTCTACGTGTATTGCGTAGGCCATCGGCCTATTGCATAGGTTACGCATGAAGATAGTGTTATCTCATTAGATAAAAATACATTAAAATTGTCAAAAAGACAAACATTACATCTGGCATCGACATCGAACTTTCAATCATTTCAAATTCACAATACTGCATTTTAGTTGAGTAATGCGAGATAAGATAATACACTGACACTTTTTGGGGGGATACTGCGACAGTGTCCAATCATGATTTAAAACAATCACGTTTATCAAAGAGGCATGTTCTTTACTCACACAGTTTGGTGGGGTAAAATAGCGGCAAGCAAAGTTCCATGGGTGTCGAACATTGTTGTTCTGGAGCATCTCTGGAGGAAGGTTTCCCACAATCTTAGGACGGCTAGGGCAAAAATTATCTGATTGCAATCCATTCTCAACAAAACGAAACACTCTCAGGCTTTGACCGAAAAACGACAAGACTACCAAGTCATTAACACAGTAGAGGGATAGATGGTGACCAGTAAGTCCAACGTATGCTTTCGGGATCCTTTCCGTGGCCCTGAAAAGGGCCATTTGGAGTGTGGCGAGCTAGCTTTCGGAGGAGTCTCCTTCGTCAAACCAAATATGAGAGAGACTGGCGGATGTATGAATGTTTAGGAGTCTTGGAAATTCGAACAACGCAGTGTCCAGAGTGATAGGATCTACTAACTATCTTGGTCCAACCCTGGTACTCCACCTCCCTAGGTCAATAACACCATCGCACGGAGGTGCATCAGCTGAACTGTATGGTTCTCATACTGAGGAGTTGCACGACACTTGTGGGTTTTGGGTGTTCTCTCCCTAGGTTCACAAGCAGGCACTCGCGCATGTGTGCATGTGTGTATTCGTGCGTTTGTGTGTGTGTGTGCATGTGTGTGTGCATGTGTGTGTGTGTGTGCGTGAGCGTGTGTGTTTGTGTGCATGTGTGTGTGTGCATGTGTGTGTGCATGTGTGTGTGCGTACGTTTGTGTGTGTGTGTGTGTGTGTGCATGTGTGTGCGCATGTGTGTGTGTGTGCTTGTGTGTGTGCATGTATGTGTGTGCGTGCGTTTGTTTGTGTGTGTGTGTGTGTGTGCGTGAGTGTGTGTGCATGTGTGTGTGCGTGCGTGCGCGTGTGCATGTGTGTGTGCTTGTGTGTGTGCATGTGTGTGTGTGCGTGTGTGTGCGTGCGTGCGTGTGAGTGTGTGTGCATGTGTGTGCGTTTGTGTGCGTGCGTGTGTGTGTGTGTGTGTGTGTGTGTGTGGTCGCTCGAACGAGTAAGCGAGTACACGTTTGTGTGAGAGAGTGAGTGAGTGCGTGAATGCATGCGTGCGTGCGTGAGTGAGTGCGTGAATGTATGCGTGTGTGCGTGAGTGAGTGAGTGCGTGAATGTATGCGTGCGTGCGTGAGTGAGTGAGTGAGTGAGTGAGTGAGTGAGTGAGTGAGTGAGTGAGTGAGTGAGTGAGTGAGTGAGTGAGTGAGTGAGTGAGTGAGTGAGTGAGTGAGTGAGTGAGTGAGTGAGTGAGTGAGTGGAGTGAGTGAGTGAGTGAGTGAGTGAGTGAGTGAGTGAGTGAGTGAGTGAGTGAGTGAGTGAGTGAGTGAGTGAGTGAGTGAGTGAGTGAGTGAGTGAGTGAGTGAGTGAGTGAGTGAGTGAGTGAGTGAGTGAGTGAGTGAGTGAGTGAGTGAGTGAGTGAGTGAGTGAGTGAGTGAGTGAGTGAGTGAGTGAGTGAGTGAGTGAGTGAGTGAGTGAGTGAGTGAGTGGGCGAGCGAGCGAGCGAGCGAGCGAGCGAGCGAGCGAGTGAGTGAGTGAGTGAGTGAGTGAGTGAGTGAGTGAGTGAGTGAGTGAGTGAGTGAGTGAGTGAGTGAGTGAGTGAGTGAGTGAGTGAGTGAGTGAGTGAGTGAGTGAGTGAGTGAGTGAGTGAGTGAGTGAGTGAGTGAGTGAGTGAGTGAGTGAGTGAGTGAGTGAGTGAGTGAGTGAGTGAGTGAGTGAGTGAGTGAGTGAGTGAATGAGTGAGTGAGTGAATGGCGGGCGGGCGAGCGAGTGAATGTCAGTCAGTGAG
>JAWQFJ010031802.1:0-12500 GCA_034096865.1 Theodoxus fluviatilis | reverse complement strand
CCTGGCGCCAGTGATTTACTTTAAAGACATGCAGACGCCTCAGGGTCTGTGCACGGAGTCTGTCCTTGAACGGGAAATCCCCTTGCTCCTAGCTCCGTGTCTCCTGCGCATGCACGATGTTTGAGGGGCAGTGTTTTGCAACTTTCCATTACTTCCTGCAGGGGCGCAATGCTTTATATTCGTATAGTTTATATTTATGTCACCTAGGATAATCTCGCGTTCACACAAACACACGCACATTCATGCAGACACGCGCGCGCACTCACACACACGTAATGTCTATCATTGACTGACTCACTGACTGACATTCACTCGCTCGCCCGCCCGCCATTCACTCACTCACTCATTCACTCACTCACTCACTCACTCACTCACTCACTCACTCACTCACTCACTCACTCACTCACTCACTCACTCACTCACTCACTCACTCACTCACTCACTCACTCACTCACTCACTCACTCACTCACTCACTCACTCACTCACTCACTCACTCACTCACTCACTCACTCACTCACTCACTCACTCACTCACTCACTCACTCACTCACTCACTCGCTCGCTCGCTCGCTCGCTCGCTCGCTCGCTCGCCCACTCACTCACTCACTCACTCACTCACTCACTCACTCACTCACTCACTCACTCACTCACTCACTCACTCACTCACTCACTCACTCACTCACTCACTCACTCACTCACTCACTCACTCACTCACTCACTCACTCACTCACTCACTCTCACTCACTCACTCACTCACTCACTCACTCACTCACTCACTCACTCACTCACTCACTCACTCACTCACTCACTCACTCACTCACTCACTCACTCACTCACTCACTCACTCACTCACTCACTCACTCACTCACTCACTCACTCACTCACTCACTCACTCACTCACTCACTCACTCACTCACTCACTCACTCACTCACTCACTCACTCACGCACGCACGCATACATTCACGCACTCACTCACTCACGCACACACGCATACATTCACGCACTCACTCACGCACGCACGCATGCATTCACGCACTCACTCACTCTCTCACACAAACGTGTACTCGCTTACTCGTTCGAGCGACCACACACACACACACACACACACACACACACGCACGCACACAAACGCACACACATGCACACACACTCACACGCACGCACGCACACACACGCACACACACACATGCACACACACAAGCACACACACATGCACACGCGCACGCACGCACACACACATGCACACACACTCACGCACACACACACACACACACAAACAAACGCACGCACACACATACATGCACACACACAAGCACACACACACACATGCGCACACACATGCACACACACACACACACACACACAAACGTACGCACACACACATGCACACACACATGCACACACACACATGCACACAAACACACACGCTCACGCACACACACACACACATGCACACACACATGCACACACACACACAAACGCACGAATACACACATGCACACATGCGCGAGTGCCTGCTTGTGAACCTAGGGAGAGAACACCCAAAACCCACAAGTGTCGTGCAACTCCTCAGTATGAGAACCATACAGTTCAGCTGATGCACCTCCGTGCGATGGTGTTATTGACCTAGGGAGGTGGAGTACCAGGGTTGGACCAAGATAGTTAGTAGATCCTATCACTCTGGACACTGCGTTGTTCGAATTTCCAAGACTCCTAAACATTCATACATCCGCCAGTCTCTCTCATATTTGGTTTGACGAAGGAGACTCCTCCGAAAGCTAGCTCGCCACACTCCAAATGGCCCTTTTCAGGGCCACGGAAAGGATCCCGAAAGCATACGTTGGACTTACTGGTCACCATCTATCCCTCTACTGTGTTAATGACTTGGTAGTCTTGTCGTTTTTCGGTCAAAGCCTGAGAGTGTTTCGTTTTGTTGAGAATGGATTGCAATCAGATAATTTTTGCCCTAGCCGTCCTAAGATTGTGGGAAACCTTCCTCCAGAGATGCTCCAGAACAACAATGTTCGACACCCATGGAACTTTGCTTGCCGCTATTTTACCCCACCAAACTGTGTGAGTAAAGAACATGCCTCTTTGATAAACGTGATTGTTTTAAATCATGATTGGACACTGTCGCAGTATCCCCCCAAAAAGTGTCAGTGTATTATCTTATCTCGCATTACTCAACTAAAATGCAGTATTGTGAATTTGAAATGATTGAAAGTTCGATGTCGATGCCAGATGTAATGTTTGTCTTTTTGACAATTTTAATGTATTTTTATCTAATGAGATAACACTATCTTCATGCGTAACCTATGCAATAGGCCGATGGCCTACGCAATACACGTAGAAATTCAGTTCATTTCGGTTCTAAGGTATTCCTTATTAAAAGTAGTCTAGTGAAGTGTTTCGAGAACGAAAGTGTTAATTTGACATGCGGCTCACATGAAAATGGAGTTTCGACAGGGACATGCACATCTGTTTCCATGCTACCGGTCGTAGTAGCTGAGGTTGCGGGTCAGCCTCCCCGTTGTTTGAAAGGACATACATTCTCTTGCGATTTGTTATCGGCAAGGCTCACCATGTATGAAACAAACACGCTTTCCTTTCCATTCCAAGGCTTAGTTATGCAGTGTCTCCAAGGTGAGCAGTGTGGAGTCCTCCAGCAGTACTCCTCCAGCAGTACTCCTCCAGCAGTACTCCTCCAGCAGTACTCCTCCAGCAGTACTCCTCCAGCAGTACTCCTCCAGCAGTACTCCTCCAGCAGTACTCCAGCAGTACTCCAGCAGTACTCCTTCAGGCAAAGTGACGCGTGGTGTTGCTTGACGCTGGTTCGGGGTAAGAATTGACCCACCGCGTCTCCTCACGCGATTCGTATGAGGCGAATAACTAGGGACACCGTTACTCGTTTTGCGTTTACTCTAAACTGTTCCAGTGATTTTCGTGCTTAATGGCCTTACATAGCCTACAAAAGCTGATGGGCCGTAAAACGCTCTCCTTCCATCCATTGCTTGACGCTGAAAGAAGTGGCCTACACGGCGCCATTGCGCAGTGAAGCGATAAATTTTATGCCGTCCTGGGTTTGCTGAGACTCCTGCAGCACGCAAGCATACGCGACACTGGCACTTGGCGCGTTCATTCCCACACTTAACACGCCCACCCACAGCCATGATTAATAGCGAGTGACGTTGGTCAATGTCCGAATTCTCGCGGCGAGTTAGGTATTGCAATGAAGGAGTGTTCGATTTACCCGTCGAGCTTGGAGCTTGAAAAAGCTGTGATTGCGCCCTGTGAAGAAAAGTGTTCAATGGTATTACACGCCCTTCGTAATCCCTTTGAAATCGCTCCGTGAGCCTCGTGTTCAACGCCGCCTACGCGCCTAACGACCAAGTCAAAAGATGCAATAATTGCGTCGCTTTTGCGTGACCTGTTTACGTGCAAACAAAGATGGCTTTCCCTGATCACGTCATGGAAACAAGCGAAATAGAATGCCGTAAATCTCATTGTTTGGTCAACACTTCAACAACACTTTTTTCCTCTAAATTTGTTGCCAGAAAGCGTTGTCCGCGTCCATACATTTAACTCCAGACAACACGTGAAAAATCCATGGCTTTTTGTTTGTATGTTTGTTTCATTCCACTGCATTTACTTTCAAAACCATGATCAAACGTGTGTATGTGTATATATGTATAACCACTGTAATTTATATATCATTACAAGAATTTTCGTTTTTCGTCATTCTATTCTTTAAAAAAAAACAGTGTTGAGCGCCTAGTGGCTGCATGGCTGTATGAAACTACTCTGTGGAAAATCCTGAAATCTTATAATTCACTGGATTTGGATGTAGACCAATCTTGTTATGGAGAAAGAGTTATAGATGAAGAAGATCACATCGGATTGTCTAAGCTCTACAAGAAGGAGAATTGGAGTAAATTAGATATATGTTGCCATCTTGCTAGACCACACCATCCTCCTGAGTAGACTGCAGCAGAAATTGGGACTAAAAGAGGTACCCTGAAATGGATAAACTCTTATCTGCATGATTGATCACAATCAGTGAGAGTTGGGCGTCGTACTTCTTCTCCGTCAAAACTGATCTATGGAGTTCCCCAAGGCCCAGTTCTTGGA
Organism: Theodoxus fluviatilis; assembly: GCA_034096865.1. Taxonomy (NCBI): domain Eukaryota; kingdom Metazoa; phylum Mollusca; class Gastropoda; order Cycloneritida; family Neritidae; genus Theodoxus; species Theodoxus fluviatilis. Next base: position 8,371 of record JAWQFJ010031802.1, on the reverse strand, counting down.
CCACTGCTGTTTTCCATCTACATGCTCTCTCTGAACAAGATATTTAAGAAACATGGAATACCGGCTCATATGTTTGCCGATGACACCTAGGTCTACATCTCTACAGAACCTGGGAAAGCCTCCAGTGATGTATTGCGACTGGAAAGTTGCCTGCGGGAGGTAAAACTTTGGATGAAAAACAATTTCTTTAAGCTCAATGAAGACAAGACTGAGGTCATTGTTATCGGTTCCCACCATATGCTGGCTCGAATGCCACCTGTCCAAGTCAGATTGGGTGACGCCGTCATCACGCCCTCGGAATCGTCCCGTAACCTTGGTGTTGTCTTTGATAGAAAGTTAGAGCTCACAGACCATGTCACTTCAGTCTGCCGGTCCTGCATCTATCATCTCCATAGAGTGGGCCAAATTCGAAAGTTTTTATCAGAGGAAGCCACAAAGAAAGTGGTTCATGCACTGATAATTGGCAGATTGGATTACTGCAATTCTGTATTACAAGGCCCTTCAACGTATACAGAACTGTGCCGCCAGAATGGTGAAAAGAGTGAAGAAGACGGAACACATCGGCTCAGTACTCAAAGATCTGCACTGGCTACCTGTCCACAAGCGAGTTGTCTTCAAGATCTGCACGCTCGTCTACAAATGTCTCCAAGAGGAAAATATGCCATCGTACCTATGTGGCCTGGTCAATCTGTACAAACAAGCCCGCGATCTCAGATCGGCCCATAGTGTTCTCCTCAGATGTGCCCAAGTTAAGTCCAAAAAATGGGGAGACAGAGCTTTTGTTGCTACCGCCCCGAGGCTGTGGAACTCTCTCCCAGAACCACTCAGAGCTGCCCCATCTCTGTCCCGCTTCAAAAGAGGCCTAAAGACCTTCCTCTTCCGAGACTGAAACGACAATATGCTGTTGTGTAAAGCGCCGAAGAGCAGCAGAAGTGCTGAATTCAGGCGCTCTATAAATGACTCACATACATACATACATACATACATACATACATACATACATACGTTGCCTCTACCGTCTGAAGAACTAATATACATGTGTAGGTATGTATAACCGCTATAATATGTCATTACAAGAATTGTCATTTTTCTTCATTCCATTGCTTCTACCTTCAGAAGCATTAATACACATATATGCATGTATGTATAACCGCTATAATATTCATTATTATTATTACAACAACTGTCATCTGTTTTCATCCCATTGTTGTCATTTTTGTCTGTGCCTGTCCAGATGAAGAGTGTAATACTCAAAACGTTCACGTCCTCTTCTGAGTTGTCCTTCTAAATCCGGACCAGTATCTTGCAGTATCTTGCAGTATCTTGCAGTATCTTGCAGTATCTTGCAGTATCTTGCAGTATCTTGCAGTATCTTGGTTCCTGTTTGTATTTCAACATCCCGGGCAGCAGCTATTCGTTTGTTGTCAGCTTATCCCATCGCCTCTCCATTCAGAATCACGATCATACATGTGTAGGTATGTATAATCACTGTAGTGTGTATACATGTATGTATTCACCCCATCGCCTCTCCATTCAGAATCACGATCATACATGTGTAGGTATGTATAATCACTGTAGTGTGTATACATGTATGTATTCACCCCATCGCCTCTCCATTCAGAATTACGATAATGCATGTGTAGGTATGTATAATCACTGTAGTGTGTACACATGTATGTATTCACCCCATCGCCTCTCCATTCAGAATTACGATAATACATGTGTAGGTATGTATAATCACTGTAGTGTGTACACATGTATGTATTCACTCCATCGCCTCTTCATTCAGAATTACGATAATACATGTGTAGGTATGTATAATCACTGTAGTGTGTACACATGTATGTATTCACTCCATCGCCTCTCCATTCAGAATTACGATCATACATGTGTAGGTATGTATAATCACTGTAGTGTGTATACATGTATGTATTCACCCCATCGCCTCTCCATTCAGAATTACGATAATGCATGTGTAGGTATGTATAATCACTGTAGTGTGTACACATGTATGTATTCACCCCATCGCCTCTCCATTCAGAATTACGATAATACCTGTGTAGGTATGTATAATCACTGTAGTGTGTACACATGTATGTATTCACTCCATCGCCTCTTCATTCAGAATCACGATAATACATTTGTAGGTATGTATAATCACTGTAGTGTGTATTCATGTATGTATTCACTCCATTGCCTCTCCATTCAGAACCATAATGATACATGTGGGTATGTATAATCACTATTGTGTGTATACATGTATGTTTTCGCTCCATCGCATCTCCATTCAGAATCACGATAATACATCAACAACACCGCACCACACGCTCTTACAGAAATTCTTAGTCTACATGCCCTCCAGATCTCTACGCTCAGCTGCTGACTCTAGAATGCTTAAGGTCCCGCGCCCCGCCGTAACAAGAAAACTCAAGGACAGCGCGCCTTCTCCAATATTGGACCTGTAACCTGGAATAGTCTCCCTCTCTCAGTCCGTTATTCTGACACTCTGCCCCAGTTCAAAAGTGCTCTAAAGACCAACCTCTTCCGATCCGTCTTTTCCCGCTAAGCTGCTTCACCTTACTTGGCCTAGCCTACAATTACTATGAACATTGTACAGTCTGTTCTACTGGATCTTAGTTTTTTGACTCACATGCGAAGCAAAAGTGAGTCTATGTACTCACCCGTGTCGTCCGTCCGGGCGTCCGGGCGTCCGGGCGTCCGGGCGTCCGGGCGTCCGGGCGTCCGTGAAAAACTTTAACGTTGGATTTTTCTCGGAGACTATTAAGTCTATCAACACCCAATTTAGCATGATGGTGTATGATGACAAGGCCTAAAAAAAAATACATAGTGACTTGTCCTTGCTTCAAGGTCAAGGTCGCAGGGGCCATAAATGTTGTCTAAAAAACAGTCATTTTTCACATTTTCTCAATTTTCTCTAAAGTTTTTGAGATTGGATACCTCTCCTATATATGGTATATAGGGCAAAGTAAGCCCTATCTTTTGATACCAGTTTGGTTGACCTTGCTTCAAGGTCAAGGTCACAGGAGCTCTTCAAAGTTGGATTGTATACATATTTTGAAGTGACCTTGACCCTGAACTATGGAAGATAACTGTTTCAAACTTAATAATTATGTGGGGCACATGTTATACTTTCATCATGAGACACATTTGGTCACATATCATCAAGGTCAAGGTCACTTTGACCCTTATGAAATGTGACCAAAATGGGGTAGTGAACCACTAAAAGTGACCATATCTCATGGTAGAAAGTGCCAATAAGCACCATTGTGCTTCATATGTCTTGAATTAACAGCTTGTGTTGCATGACCTTTGATGACCTTGACCTTGGGTCAAGGTCACATGTATTTTGTAGGAAAAGTTTGTAAAGCATTTGTTAGTGTATGATGTCATTGGTAGGTTTAGTTGTTTGACCTTGACCTTGAAGGTCACCTGAAGGTCACCTGAAGGTCAAGGTCATATAAAGGTCAAGGTCAAGCATGTGAGTCGTATGGGCTTTGCCCTTCTTGTTTATGTATAATGTGTGAGTTTTTGTAGGAATGTAGTGTTGAGCGGTTGTACGAGTGTTGATTCTTAAATTGTAAACCCCATGAGCTTGCCTGTCAAGGGAAGGTATGTGCGGAGAAATAAACTATATTATTATGTATAATCTGTAGTGTGTATACATGTATGTAGTCACTCCATCGCCTCTCCAATCAGAATCACGATAATACATGTGTATGTATGTATAATCACTGTAGTGTGTATACATGTATGTATTCACTCCATCGCCTCTTCATTCAGAATCACGATAATACATGTGTAGGTATGTATAATCACTGTAGTGTGTATACATGTATGTATTCACTCCATCGCCTCTCCATTCAGAACTATGGTAATACATGTGTAGGTATGTATAATCACTGTAGTGTGTATATGCATTCCCTCCATTGCCTCGCCATTCAGAACCATGGCAATACATGTGTAGTACATGTGTAGGTCAGTATAATCACTGTAGTGTGTATACATGTATGTATTCACTCCATTGTCTCTCCATTCAGAACTACATGTATGTGGGCACGTCTAGTTGAAAAGAAGGACAGTTCTAAATCGCAATTTCGAGTAATCAGCCAAAGGAGAGAGAAAAAGAAGATGAAATAAAACATTGTGAGTTTTTTTCTGAATGTGTTGTATCATGCTTAGTTGTTACGTTCATTGAAAGGCATAACCTCGGAATATAATGACAAGCAGTTTACCTAACGTCTCCTCCAACCCCTTCCCCATTCCCTACCCTCGTGTATAATTTTGGGCTGTTGTTTTTTGCCGTATTGTAGTCGGTACTTTCGAATAAATATATATATTTTTAAAGCAGTTTACCTATTCGCAGCCATAGTGATGCTAGTAGGAATTAATAATCTTCAGAAGCAAATAACTCAAGATTGATGTAGAGCTTAAGATTATTGTTAAATTCTTATTAAAAAATATACGTTTTCTTGATTAATTTTGTTTTTGCAATTGGATGAAAATTGTGTATCACAGGGAGGTGAAGAAAAACGACAAAGGGCTACTTTGGCGTTTTATCAAACAAAGGATTTTGTACCCCCTGGTGACATCAACTCAAAGACACCAAATCGGGGACGACTTTGTTGACGCGGTATAACCGTTTATCTGTCGTAGCGTCTCAACCAAAAACGCCTGCTCATTATCTCCACCGTTGTAGGACTATCTATGATTACCCAGCGTGGCCCAGTATGCTCTATTGGAAAAAATGTCAGTCATGGCAGGCTCTGAGAGTGAGAATGGTGGAGGTGTGATGTTGGATCGCTGCATTGGAAGGAACTGTAGCACAGGAGTTTCAATGGCCAACTTGTCGACTTGGGACCGGAAAGCGAACTGCATAGGAAAAATTGTTGTTAAACTCTAATTTGAATAGTACTGTTATCACGAAGAATTACGAAAGAATTCAACACCATATGCGTACAATGAGAATAAAAAGAGTGTTTGTAGCTGTGAATTAGAGATAAAATCTTACAATAGCGGATTGATGTTTAATCACAGAAAACTTCTTCAAAGACCTAACTGAACCACATGATTACGATGCTAAACAAACATCTATCAAAGTGCTGTATGATACAATGTTTGTTGATTTCTGTGTGTTTTTGCATGGAAATATCTTTGGGGATTTCAATGATGATACCCGTTTGAGAAAGAGTGACTTCTTACTTGTTAATGATCTGTGTGTGGCATGATCCCTTCTGTACGAGCTATGTGTGGGTTTTTAATACGTTCGTTTTTATTTGATCCGCGCTGTATCTTCTTCGTGCGTGTCTTTGTGTGTGTGTATGGGCGCGTCTGCCGTTTTCTGTGGAGTTGAAGTTTCGACGGCACGCGTCCAACACATCATCACCCAGAATCCAGCGTGTGAAGAGAGAGAGAGAGTGTGTGTGTGTGTGTATGTGTGTGTGTGTGTGTGTGTGTGCGTGTGTGCTTGTGTGTGTATATATGTGTGTGTATATATGTGTGTGTATGTGAGTATGTGTATCTGTGTGTGTGAGTGTGTGTATGTGTGTGTGTGAGTGTGTGTGTGTGTGTATGTGTATGTGTGTGTATGTTTGTGTATATGTGTGTGTGAGTGTGTGTGTGTGTTTGTGTTTGTGTGTGTGTGTGTTTGTTTGTGCGTGTGTGTGTGTATACAGTCTTCAAAAAAGAAGGGGATATTGAGTTTGAAGCATAAAAATCAGATGAATCTTAAAAGGCAGGAATTATTTATTTATGGTGATGGATAGCCACACCATTGCCTTACATTTTCACACCATTGACCTAGTTCCTGGATGCTCGTGCAAAAAAGTAAATTAACGCAAGGCAGTTTGGGGTCAATGCCCCATTTTCACACAAAGGTTTTCTGCGTCAAAAAACACGTGCAAATCGACTAATTTTGACTGTACTCACTCCTGGCAAGTGTGTTCTAGCCACACAGTTGGTCAAAAGTTCAGTTGAAATCATGCAGCGGCTAAGAGAAGACCAAAGATGGGTCTGAGTCGGAATGCTACAGACCGGAAGTACGCAAGTGAACGTGGCAAGACACCTTGGTGTTTCACAGTCTGTCATCAGCAGACTGTGGAACCGTTACCTTAATACCGGAGAAGTTGTCGACAGGCCTAGAAGTGGGCGACCAAGAATAACCAACCGTCGTCAAGACTTGATCATCAGCAATCATGCTCAACGAAACAGCACCTAAAGTGCTACCCGGTTGAGACAACACCTCCAACGGGTAGCAGGGGTTCAAGTCTCCGCCCAGACCATCCGAAACCGGTTGCACGACGCTCAGGTGAACGCCTTTAGACCGCGGATAGTGTTTCCTCTCACACCACGCCATCGCCAAGCAAGAAGCGCCTGGTGCCGCATCCACCAACGATGGACCAGGCGCCAATGGGGTGACGTGATGTTTTCGGACGAATCGAGATTCGAGCTGGACTTCAACGATGGCCGGGTGCGGGTTTGGAGGCATCGTGGAGACCGTTATCAACATGATTGCTCACCACCGCTTTGGGCGGGGCAGCGTTATGTCGTGGGGTGGCATCACCAGCACTGGCAGAACACCCCTTCATGTGTGCCAGGGCAATGTCAATGGTGTCTACTACCGGGACAACATAATTAATCCACTTGTTGTGCCCTTTGCACGCCGCCATGGGCCGGGATTCATTTTGCAGGACGACAATGCCCCAGCTCATCGAGCAAATGTCGTCAGGAATCACCTGCAATTCCCTGCCATGGCCATCGATGTACCCCGACCTGTCCTCTATTGAAAACCTGTGGGACTTTCTGGGGAGACGTGTCCGTGATGTCGTTCCAGCTCATTAGAACCTTCAGCAGCTGACCCTTGTCCTTCAGCAGGAATGGGCTGCAATTCCTCAAGCAACCATCAGGCAGCACATCAACAGCATGAGGAGGCGCTGCACAGCCTGTTTGACCGTTAACGGAGGCCCAACCCGTTATTAGAGACGTTCAGAACTTTTGCTATTTTTGAAATGTCACCCTGCTTTGAGGGGAAGCGTGTAAAAAGTCACGTGGCTAATTTTGTTGTTGATTTTTGCTTTGAAAATGTTGTTAACATGCAGTTGCATCCATAATGAAAGAAAGCAAGTCTCTGATTATAAACGGAATTTGGTTATAGTCTTATTTATATCAATATCCTCTACTTTTTTTGAACACTGTATATGTGTGTGTATGTGTGTATGTGTATCTGTGTGTGTGAGTGTGTGTATTTGTGGGGGTGAGTGTGTGTGTGTGTCTGTGTGTATGTATGTGTGTGTATATGTGTGTGTGAGTGTTTGTGTGTGTTTGTGTATGTGTGTGAGAGTGTAAATCTGTGTGTGTTTGTGTGTGTGTATGTATGTATGTATGTATGTATGTATGTGTGTTTTAGTGTGTGAGTGTGAGTGTGTGTGTGTGTGTTTGTGTGTGTGTGTGTGTGTGTGTGTGTGTGTGTATGCATTTGTGTGTGTGTGTATGTGTGTGTATGTGTGTGTGTGTGTGAGTGTGTGTGTGTGAGTGTGTGTGTATGTGTATGTGTGTGTATGTGTCTGTGTGTATATGTGTGTGTGCGTGTATTATGTGTGTGTGTGTGTGTGTGTGTGTGTGTGTGTGTGTGTGTGTGTGTGTTTTATTCAAAAGATACAAGTTGCAATCCATACAGGAAATATAGAAACGTTTGTTTGTGGGGATATTATTTACAATGACAGTTACAGCAGCAATAGCTTTCTCCATATTGCTTCTAAGCGCTCGGTGCTATTCTCCATACCAGCGGAACACTTTTCTTTCCTTTAACATTGACCGCAATTTTCTACTAAAATCCTGAAAACTATCAAGGGAGCCCTGAAGTTTGTGGTGATGGGTGTGTCTCATTATAAGAAGTATGATAGTTTACTGGGGACCTCTCTGTAGTCACACCAAACAGCATACATGTATTACAGTTTGACAGAACTATGTGTCTGCCGCACTTTTGATTAGAATTGGTCTCTATTTGTTTTCATAAGACGTCACTATTCTCGCATTCAGCGAAGAATTGTTTTAGAATTTCAGCATGAACCAAATTGAGCAGGATTCGTCATGGATAATGATCATTCTAAACAGAAGAGCCTTAATTACGATGGATAATTCTCGGTTGAGTCTCTAAGTTTGAACTCAGAAGTGACTTCACGAGGGAAAATGTTTACGTCTAAGCACGTTATTTCTGTCGTGTCCCCTTTTCTCCAAGGGTTGCCCAAGTACAGGGCATCGACTCGTCTGGTGATTTCCCACCTCGTGTTTACTGAAGAAACGGGAAATGAAATGTATTTTTGTTGTGTAAAAATGACAATCTCTAAGAGCTGGT
>JAWQFJ010031801.1:12500-24766 GCA_034096865.1 Theodoxus fluviatilis | reverse complement strand
CTCTGTCTCTCTAATCTGTCACTCTCTGTCACTGACTCTTTCACTCTCTCTGTCACTGTCACTGTTCCTTTCGCTCTCTGTCACTCTCTGTGTTGATCTCCTGTGGGTTGGAAGGTTAAAAACACCATTGTGCTGTTCTGGCTAGGGCCAGCGTGTGCTGATGATGATGGCTGGTTCTAAGGATCACTAGGGAGGAAGCCTCTGGTGACTTGCCTTCTGGTGGCTGTGTAGGGAATCTTTGAGCTGCACTGTCTGGTGCACATTAGACATGGGGATCTCTGGGTAGGGGGGCTCTGGGCAGCCAATGTTTATATCATCTTCTAAGGCCTGGCTTCCAGCTGTTTAAAAGGTCTCTGCTCCTAGCTTTGACTATGTCCTCCAGCTGTCCCTGTTTTCAGCAATGCTTTTCCAGTCTTCCTCTGGGATACCAGCTGCACTGAGTTGGTGCTTCAGCTGATCCTTGAAGTGCTTTCATGGGGCTCCTGTCATAGAACACAGCTTTGGGCAATCTCATGTCCTCCCTCCGTACATGGGGCACATGGCCGAGTGGTCAGCGCGCTTGACCTGGCGTCGCTTGCCGCTAGTGGGTACGGTGTTTGAAGCTGTGCAGATTCTAGAGTTGCATCCTTGAGCAAGGTGCTTTACTCACATTGCCTCTCCCCACCCAGGAGTAAAACGGGTACCTGTGAGGGCTGAGTTGGACGATTGTAAGAGATAACTTTGGCACGTTCATCCACACCTGGTTGCATGCTCCCCAGGGAGTTGAAACAGTGTTAAAGTGATACAAAGAGGTAGCCCGATGACCAGGGGATAAATGTATGCAGTTTGAGCATCCATCAATGGGTGGAAAAGTCAATATAAAAAAGAGCGCCTTTACCTTTTACCTGACATGCCCTGCCCTGCAGACTGCAGCGGTCAGTGACGGAGTGGTTGCCCGTTTGACCTGTGGTCGCTTGTGGCTTGTCGGTGCAGTGTTCGAAGCTGAGCAGTTCCTGGAGACGCATACTTGGGCAAGATGCTTAACTCGCATTGCTTCTCCCCACCCAGGAGTAAAGCTGGGTACCTGAGAGGGCAGTGTTGGCAAAATGTAGTACGATTAACCCTTGCATTGGGTGGAAATCCTCCCCAGGGAGCGGAGTTGGTGCTGGAACCTTAGTGTGTGCATCTTAAATGTCTGTCCCTGTGTTTGTTGTCGGGTACCAGTGAAGGATTGAATAAGCAGCCCAGTGATCAGGGGGTAACGTGTAAAGTGGTTTGAGACTCAGACATGGATGATGAGTCGCTACATAAATCCACACCTTGACCAATTCTACCTTTGCCATTGCCTTTGCAGAAGAAGCATGGCATCTGGAAGGGGAAGAAGATGCCAGGACACATGGGAGATGACTGGAGAATGATCAGGGGTCTCAAGGTAAGGAACATGGTTTGTAGGCTTCTTTGCAACTGTGATAGGATCTCCTCCAGTGTATGGATGGCACTTGCTTGTCACCCAGGCACCACATTTATCATATCTCACAAAATTTAGTTTTTTTACCAGTTATTTGGACTCTAGTGTTGATGTTATGATCTACTCATTTTCTTTGCAATCTCAAACCCAAAAAATGTGCATTTTTGTTCATTTTCAATCTTTTTCCCTTCCTCCCACACCCCTGCAGCCCTTTTGATTATTTTTTGGTTGTTGTTCTTGGGGTTTTACGCACAAACACTCTCAAAGAAAGAAAATTCATCACGAACAATGAGTACAATAATCTTTGTTTGAATGAGAGAGAGACACGCACACACATAAGCAGGCAGAGAGACAGAGATGGATTGAAAAGGTACAGAGATAGAGTTGGAAACAGAAATGTTACATGTCCTGTTACTTTCAATGGTCTTTCTTAATATTTGTATTTTATAAGCAGTCTGCTTTTCTTTTTATACTCTTCTTATTTTGAATTTCTAAATGGAATATTAAAAACACACATACGGCAGCCACCGCACAATACCCCCCACCTCAGCTGGAACCCATGTCCGTGGAGCTTTCGGGGCCTTCTCCAGTAGCTCGGAAATAAACATTGATTTTTGTTGAAGGAACTGGGTACAGCATGAAAGAGTGGATGGAAAGCTCCAACGCTTAAAATAATAAAAATAAAAATTGATAGAGTGGACCTCTCCCCATGTTTTATGCCAACACCTCAAATGAAGCCAAGGTAGTGATTGTCTCATTTTGTGGCGAAGGGTCACAAATAAATATGATCGGTCAGTCCCAAGGGTGATCACTTACAATGTTACATGGCACGTCTCTGCTCACTTCCACCCCTTGCAAGTCTTTGAGTCACTTCTTTCCCTCGTCTCGGCAGATCTGGCGCATCAACACCAAGTACCAGGTGCTGTACGTACAGGGGCTGACTCCAGGAGCCGTGCACTCCTGGTCAAGAGTGATGGACACGCGTCTGCGCTACAGGAGGGACCCCCTCAAAGACAACCCCCCTGCCATGCCCACGTGGATGGCAGGGGAGGGGGAGGGAGAGAAGTTGCCCGAAGACATTTTCCACCCTGACCTTCACCCCATGTCTGACCCCACCATCATCTTCCAGGAGGTGCATGACCCTGACCCCCTCAAAAAGAAAGTCAAGACTGCCAAGAAGTGAAGGTCAAGGCCACAGGAGTGATTGGTGGTGTGATGAGTGATGGAAGACAGTGATGTTCACTGGGATGGGATGAGGTGAATGATCTTTGACATGACTTTGGACAAACTTAATCGTTGGGTTGTCATCAGCCAGATGAAAGATGATTGTTAAAGAAAAGCTGTACATCAAGAGGTAAAGTCAGCTTGTTCTGGGAACATGATGAGCTGTTGCTGCTTGAATTAATTTCATTATCAGGCCATTAATAGTCTGTCTTGGGAAGTATGTACATGCTACACATTGAGGAGATGAGCAAGGACATCCCAGTGTGAAAGGAGTACAGACCTTTGACCTGTGCATACCTTATTGAAAGTCCACCATTTGAATTCATTATGATGCATAGCACTTTGACAAGAAGACACACATAGAGGTAGGTCTGGATGAAGCAAATGCAGGGAAGTGTGCGATGTGTGAAGTAATGACTTCACAACATATGGTCTTTAAATGAAGGGAAGGTTTGGAAACTGATGTAGCATTAACAGTCTATGGCCAGAAAGAATAGAAAGTCAGTTGAAAGAGAGAAAAGTGAGTCTGATAAACTTGGAAGAGGATTTAAAGCTGTTATTTCTCAGGACCACTCATACACATATCTGAGTATTCAGACCATGTGGGGAAAGAATGGGCAATAAAATTACGATTTCAAAGAAATGAAGCAACAAAGATTGTATGAGAAGTTACTTTTCTTCTTTTTCTTAGCAGAAGAGTTGGTATCTGTTTGATGCCTTCATAAAGTGGTAGAGCTTTATTTTTCTAATGAAAGTTTCGATTTTAGTAAAGGTTAATAGTGTTTGAAAAAACATTTCACTCCAGATTCTAACTCTAATGCCCCTTGCCCCTCTTGTAAAATGTTTGTATGATTTTCACTTGCTAGTGTGTGTTTGTCTGCTTGTTGAGCAGTCAAGAAGGACTGCATGTGAATAACTGAACCATGGCATGAATGTGTGTACCTGGAAGGTAAATTGCTGACATAGTAATCTTACCAGGTTGAACACAAAGCAAGGTTTGTAATAAAACAATGCCTTTTCAGGTGTCATTCTTTGTTGACTTCTGGGGGATGGGGTGGGGGTGTTTTGTTAGGGGTGTATGTGTGTGAGTGTGAGGGAGGTTTCTTTTTTTGTCTTTGTGTGTGAGTGGATGATTGTGTGTGTGTGTGTGTGTGTGTGTGTGTGTGTGTGTGTGTGATGGAGGTTTTTGTTGTTTTTTTTTGTCGTTGTGTAAGTGGATGATGTGTGTGTGTGTGTTTTTCTTCGGCTAATAGAGGGGAGTGGGTGGGGTGGGTTTTTTGTGCTTGATATAAGAAATTCATACTTGAAGCCTCAATTCCGAAGAACGTAAGGTGTGCAGGAAAGAAGCAGCAATCTCAAGAGTTGAAATGAAAGACAGGACAAGGATAATGGATCAGGGGAGGCTGTGATTACATATACAGAAATATGTTTTACAAGACTGTCTGGAACAGAGAAATGGAAGTGATGAAAAGTTATGCAGCTCTAATAAAATGCATTCAAACAGTTGCCACACAAAAGGGAATGTGGGGGTGGGGGCTGGGGTTTGTCAGGGGATGTATTTAGGTGTGAAGTTTGGGTGGGTGTAAATGATGAGAGTGCAGTAACACAAAGGTAAAGGTGCTCTTTTTCATATTGCAACTTTCCACCTTTACCCCCGGGTCATCATGCTACTTATTTAATCACTCCAACACCATCTCAAATCCCTCGAGAGCATGCAACCTGGCTTCAGATAAACCCACCAAAGATGACTTTCACTAGTTTCCAGCTCAGCCTTCACGGGTACCCATTTTACTCCTGGGTGGGTGGGGAGAAGCAATGTGAGGAAAACGCCTCCTTGCTCAAGAATGCAACTCCAGGGTCGGCACTGCTTCAAACACCACAGCCACTAGCCGCAAGCAACTCCAGGACCTGCACTGCTTCAAACACCACAGCCACTAGCCGCAAGCAACTCCAGGACCTGCACTGCTTCACACACCACAGCCACTAGCCGCAAGCAACTCCAGGGTCTGCACTGCTTCAAACACCACAGCCACTAGCCGCAAGCAACTCCAGGGTCTGCACTGCTTCAAACACCACAGCCACTAGCCGCAAGCAACTCCAGGGTCGGCACTGCTTCAAACACCACAGCCACTAGCCGCAAGCAACTCCAGGGTCGGCACTGCTTCAAACACCACAGGCACTAGCCGCAAGCAACTCCAGGGTCTGCACTGCTTCAAACACCACAGCCACTAGCCGCAAGCAACTCCAGGGTCTGCACTGTCAAACACCACAGCCACCAGCCGCAAGCAACTCCAGGGTCGGCACTGCTTCAAACACCACAGCCACTAGCCGCAAGCAACTCCAGGGTCTGCACTGTCAAACACCACAGCCACCAGCCGCAAGCAACTCCAGGGTCGGCACTGCTTCAAACACCACAGCCACTAGCCGCAAGCAACTCCAGGACCTGCACTGCTTCAAACACCACAGCCACTAGCCGCAAGCAACTCCAGGGTCGGCACTGCTTCACACACCACAGCCACTAGCCGCAAGCAACTCCAGGGTCGGCACTGCTTCAAACACCACAGCCACTAGCCGCAATCAACTCCAGGGTCGGCACTGCTTCACACACCACAGCCACTAGCCGCAAGCAACTCCAGGACCTGCACTGCTTCAAACACCACAGCCACTAGCCGCAAGCAACTCCAGGGTCGGCACTGCTTCAAACACCACAGCCACTAGCCGCAAGCAACTCCAGGGTCTGCACTGTCAAACACCACAGCCACCAGCCGCAAGCAACTCCAGGGTCGGCACTGCTTCAAACACCACAGCCACTAGCCGCAAGCAACTCCAGGATCTGCACTGCTTCAAACACCACAGCCACTAGCCGCAAGCAACTCCAGGACCTGCACTGCTTCAAACACCACAGCCACTAGCCGCAAGCAACTCCAGGACCTGCACTGCTTCAAACACCACAGCCACTAGCCGCAAGCAACTCCAGGATCTGCACTGCTTCAAACACCACAGCCACTAGCCGCAAGCAACTCCAGGGTCTGCACTGCTTCAAACACCACAGCCACTAGCCGCAAGCAACTCCAGGATCTGCACTGCTTCAAACACCACAGCCACTAGCCGCAAGCAACTCCAGGGTCGGCACTGCTTCAAACACCACAGCCACTAGCCGCAAGCAACTCCAGGGTCGGCACTGCTTCAAACACCACAGCCACTAGCCGCAAGCAACTCCAGGATCTGCACTGCTTCAAACACCACAGCCACTAGCCGCAAGCAACTCCAGGGTCTGCACTGCTTCAAACACCACAGCCACTAGCCGCAAGCAACTCCAGGATCTGCACTGCTTCAAACACCACAGCCACTAGCCGCAAGCAACTCCAGGGTCGGCACTGCTTCAAACACCACAGCCACTAGCCGCAAGCAACTCCAGGGTCTGCACTGTCAAACACCACAGCCACCAGCCGCAAGCAACTCCAGGGTCGGCACTGCTTCAAACACCACAGCCACTAGCCGCAAGCAACTCCAGGGTCGGCACTGCTTCAAACACCACAGCCACTAGCCGCAAGCAACTCCAGGATCTGCACTGCTTCAAACACCACAGCCACTAGCCGCAAGCAACTCCAGGACCTGCACTGCTTCAAACACCACAGCCACTAGCCGCAAGCAACTCCAGGACCTGCACTGCTTCAAACACCACAGCCACTAGCCGCAAGCAACTCCAGGGTCGGCACTGCTTCAAACACCACAGCCACTAGCCGCAAGCAACTCCAGGACCTGCACTGCTTCAAACACCACAGCCACTAGCCGCAAGCAACTCCAGGGTCGGCACTGCTTCAAACACCACAGCCACTAGCCGCAAGCAACTCCAGGGTCTGCACTGTCAAACACCACAGCCACCAGCCGCAAGCAACTCCAGGGTCGGCACTGCTTCAAACACCACAGCCACTAGCCGCAAGCAACTCCAGGACCTGCACTGCTTCAAACACCACAGCCACTAGCCGCAAGCAACTCCAGGATCTGCACTGCTTCAAACACCACAGCCACTAGCCGCAAGCAACTCCAGGGTCTGCACTGCTTCACACACCACAGCCACTAGCCGCAAGCAACTCCAGGATCTGCACTGCTTCAAACACCACAGCCACTAGCCGCAAGCAACTCCAGGGTCTGCACTGCTTCACACACCACAGCCACTAGCCGCAAGCAACTCCAGGATCTGCACTGCTTCAAACACCACAGCCACTAGCCGCAAGCAACTCCAGGGTCGGCACTGCTTCAAACACCACAGCCACTAGCCGCAAGCAACTCCAGGATCTGCACTGCTTCAAACACCACAGCCACTAGCCGCAAGCAACTCCAGGGTCTGCACTGCTTCACACACCACAGCCACTAGCCGCAAGCAACTCCAGGACCTGCACTGCTTCAAACACCACAGCCACTAGCCGCAATCAACTCCAGGGTCGGCACTGCTTCACACACCACAGCCACTAGCCGCAAGCAACTCCAGGACCTGCACTGCTTCAAACACCACAGCCACTAGCCGCAAGCAACTCCAGGACCTGCACTGCTTCAAACACCACAGCCACTAGCCGCAAGCAACTCCAGGGTCGGCACTGCTTCAAACACCACAGCCACTAGCCGCAAGCAACTCCAGGGTCTGCACTGCTTCACACACCACAGCCACTAGCCGCAAGCAACTGCAGGTCTAGCACGCTTCCCACTTGAGCCACAGAGCCCTACAGTCCTGTGAGAGACAAGTAGATGGAGGAATGAAGTGACGGACAGTGTGGACAGGTACCCGACTAACTCCTGGACATCGCCGACTCTTGGTCTCTGGTATATGTCAAAATCTTCCCGCTTTAGCTGGCCTGGAGGATGAGGCATTAATAATATAGCAAAAATATTAACTTAATACTTTGAAAATTTATTAAGAATATAGTTCTCTGGCATCACAAATATCACATGGGCTTATGTTGTGTTTGACACTTAACAAGGAAGTATAGGTACATGTAAAAATATTTCACTGATAAATAAAGAGAGCAAGTCTTTGCTTCAAATCACTATCTAAACATGCAAAATCCTCTCGGTCAACTATTTCCTAGCATACTGGTGTAAGAATATGAGCCATTACAAGAACGGATCAAAAGGTGAGAGTTGTTTTAAAAAAGTGATTTCACTCAGGAATGATGAGTTTCTGGATAATTACAGGTAAAATCTTAAGGTGCATGAGGAGGCAAATGAAGTTGTTGACAATGTCATTTCTTCCTTCGCCCATTCCAAACTCATTCAAACAAGTAACTTTTCTACTCTCTCTTACTGTGCTAAAGTAAGAAATGGTTGGAAATGGCTGGGTTTGCACATGGAAATGCTTTCAAAGGTGAGATTACTGCTCAATAATGGAAAACATGGTCACAGAAATATGACAATCGGAAATCTGCCTCACAGAGTCTTGGCTGACGAAGACTTGCTCCAGACACTGAAGCAGAAATGACTTTCTTCTTGCCAAAATTCCTTAAGTAGTACAGTCTTTTTGTGGATGTCATGTTTGCATAACAGATGATGGCATTTTCACTCATGTCATATTGCAAATGTTTTGCTGGATGTTTTGCTTTGTGTGTCTGCAAGTGCATGCATGCATGTGTGTGTGTGTGTGTGTGTGTGTGTGTGTGTGTGTGTGTGTGTGTGTGTGTTGTGTAAAAAGAGACAAAACTATTCTTGGGTAATATTTCCATAGTGGTCGGCTCTCTATTACGGAGGGCCGCTATTGCGGGATTTTATTTGGTCAAAAGTTCTTAAGGCCATTTTGATTCTTTTGTCCTAAAACGCCAAAAAAAACATAACATTTCTGTTACTATTTTTTTCAAAAAATGTTCCACAAAATTTCTTGATCGGGTTTTACCAATAGCGCTCAGCCTAGGCCGCACCCGCCATCCCGCCTGACTGACTTAGCCTGTCCGTGGAGTTTAACCTAAACCCGGACGCGTTCCTTTTTGTCACGTTTGTGTCCAACATCAGCGTCGGGCCCTGGAGTTAGGGCGTAGGGACCACCCGTTGAGAGTCAAACGTGGGATGGAGTTAGAATATAAAGCTTCACCCGTTACTGATAAAAACTACGGCTACGGAACCTACCGGCAGATTCTGACAATTTTCACCCTCCTGAAACGCCTAAAAAACATACAATTTTTGTTTTGGCGTTTTGGGCCAAAAGAATCAAAATGGGCTACAAAAATGTTTTTAAATGTTTTTGAAAAAAAAAATTTTTTTTAAAGTAACAACATTTTAAATGGTTTTTAGGCGTTTTAGGACAAAAGAATCAAAATGGCCTTTAGAACTTTTGACCCCAAAAAATTCCGCAATAGCGGCCCCCCGCAATAGCGGCCCCTAACCTTTCCATAGAGGCAGTTTTCTGGTAGGTAAAGTCACTCTGAACAGGATTTTTTTCTGGTAGTGCTTTTTCTTCATGCATATGCTTTCCCTCCCCTCTTTCGTTATGCCAGGTAGTCAATCACATGCTGGTATGCATGCAGGTAGTCAATCACATGCTGGTATGCATGCAGGTAGTCAATCACATGCTGGTATGCATGCAGGCAGTTAAAGGCATGCACACTGGATGACCAAGCTTAGATAATACTAGCAGAGATGCCCAGTCTTCGACCTGGTTGTAATATGGTTATTTATGGTATCACAGTTTATGGCAGGACTAAACTGTCCAATTCACATCCTAATGTGCATCTCAACATCTGACAAATTTGGCATCAATCAATTGTTTGTGAAGAGTAAGATGGCTGCTGCTGCTATAGCAACATTACATTTCTCAACAACCAAAAATGCCTAGAAAAAGAAATAACTAAAATAGCCTAAAACCATCCCTGAGACGTGCCAATTCCAAACCTGTGCTCAGATTTTTTTTTTAAGCTTTTCCTGGAGCCGTTAGTCAACGTCTGACAAATTATGCAGCACTCAATTGTTCGACTAAGGGACGTAACTCTGATCACGAATAACATGATGGATGCTGCTGGTTAAGCAACATTACATTAGTCAAAAGCATAATCATAAAATAATAAAATAAACAAAATGTCCTAAAACCATCTCTGAGATGGGTCAATTCCAAATCTATGCTCAGATTTCTTATAGGTTTTCTTGTTCTGGAGCCTTAAGGTGACATACAAACAGATTTTTCTTTTATATGTTAAATCCTTTTACCCTCCCACACATTACACCTATGTGTGTACCTGTTAGTCTTATGACCCAATATTATTCTTGATGCTCTGTGTTTGTGTGTATTCAGCATTTCAGTAGGTGTGAGGAGCATATTTCCAGAAGCTTTTCATGGGTTTTGAGTGTAAATAGGCAATATTAAATGGACGTTTTTTTACATGGCATATGCATGAAACAATCTAAAGAAGAAAATACTCAGCGAAATATTGAGAGAAAAACAAATCATTAATCTGAGCTTGAACATCAGTGGTGTCCCCACAATCAGGCAGCACAATGATACACAGCTCAAGTCTCTAAAGTTTCTGAGACAAAACTTGATTTGCACACCCTGGCTGTCCACAACCACTACAAGGCATTCCAGCACAAAGCAAGGCTTTCAAAGACGGTCTAAGATGGCTGCCATTCCATCGTATCCATTAGAAACCATTCTTCCTCCAGAGCACGGGCATGTTTTTCTTTGCCATGAGGATGAGAAGCTTCTTTGATCCTCCATTTGTCTTGAACTTCAGAAGGGAAATTGAATCTCTTCTGGAAACTTACTGTCATGCATGTCTATGGGTACGTTATATCTAAAGCAAGGAGAAAGTTACTCTCTGTAGAGTTTCATTTTTATCTGTCTCCAATTTCTGATTTGAGACGGCATCTGCCAAGGTGTCCATAGTTAAAACATACAAGAGGAAGTCATGAAAGACAAGGTCCTTGCATCCGAAGTTGCAGGCATCCATCCTTTTCATATGTACAAGTCCACACACAAAATGAGTGATTTCCTCCATGGGTTAGTTGAGTGGTTTTGTGTTCAGTCAGAGGTCTCCAGTAGTAGTCACAGGTGTTGAGGTGTCCTTTTGTTTTCACAATTGACATCAACACTGCACTGAAGGCCTTCAGTCTCGGATAAGGTCTTCATCTCCATGTTGTCATTGGTAAGCTTCCAGTCATTGTCACAAGTCATCTGTCAGCCATTGGCTAGACTAAATGTTAACTAATGGGTCTTCAGTCACTGTCACAGGCCCTCGATTGCTGTCACAGGCTTTCAGTTGCTGTCATAGAGTTTCAGTCACAGTAGAAAGCCCTCAGTCATCATCACAGGTCTTCAGTCAATGTCATAGGCCTTCAATCGATGTTCCAGGCCTTCATTTGCTGTCACAGGCCTTCAGTTGCTGTCATGGAGCTTCAGTTGCTCTTGAAGGCCTTCACTCACTGTCACAGGTTTTCTCATTGTTATGGACCTTCAGTCACTGTTACAGGCCTTCAGTTGCTGTCAAAGGTCAGTCAGCATCATATGTCTTCAGTCCGTGTCATAGGTCTTCAGTCAGTGTCACAAATTTTCAGTCAGTGTCACATGCCTTGAGTCAATGTCACAGGCCTTCAGTCAGTGCCATGGAGCTTCAGTCAGTGACACAGGTCTTTAAGTCACTGACATAAGGCCTTCAGTCGGTGTCATAGGCCTGCATGACCTCTTTGTGCCCCAGGTACCCTAGTAGAAGATCTTTGCAGGAGACGTAGGAGCCACACTGGAACACAGGAAAGGTCAGTAGTAGAGCGGTCCAAGGCCGCAGTAAATGTAATTAAGGCTGGTAATGAAAAGCTTGGACTGGTTGCTGTAGCAACAAATTATTACTCATTTGTACAGATTGCCTCTTATATTCTTCTCCTTTTTTGGGGGGGTGGGGGTGGGGGGGGTGGGGATGGGGGGTTGTTTTTGTGGTGTTTTTTTGTGTTAATGCTACATCACAAATTTGTCACAAATTTAAGAAATGATAACTTTTTTATTGACAAGGTTAATAGCAAATGTTGGAGATTCTGAAAACCGTTTTGATCCAAGATTCAAAGAAACTATGGAAATCATTCTTCCAGTTTGCATTTCCCATGGATAATCTTGCCTGACACAAGTCTTTATATTCATCAAATAACAGCAAATCAACAATAGCAGACGTGGTGCTTGACATCAACTTTGTATAAGTCGGAATTTTCTTCCAATGAAGGTCAAACATTAAGTGAATTTTTTAAGAATCGAGAATTTTCCTCTCCCGAACAACACTGCCACAAATATCAGAAGCAACAATCAAAGTGCCTGTGAAACTTTGGTTGAAAAGCGTGGTATGCGTACCTGTACATCCAGTACCGAGGTGATTTCTCGAATCCTGATGAAGTGGGCCTGGTGTGGGGGAGCATAGAGGTAGCGCTTGCCTTTGTAAGTCCCGTCACTCTCCCCGACTGGCAACACAACACAGGGACATGCTGACAGGATCTTTGAGGAACAAGAACTACCCCAGTGCATTGCTGTCCTTTACTCTATCACCTGCTTGTGCTTTCTCTTTTTGTCTATTCATTGCCTTCCAAATAATCTTCTTCAAAATCATTCTGATCCTATTTGTGACAGCAAGAACACTTA
>JAWQFJ010031801.1:2500-7500 GCA_034096865.1 Theodoxus fluviatilis | reverse complement strand
AAGAAGTTTTAGAAGGAGGAGGGAATAGAGTGCAAGTCATGTGACTGAGATATTCACCTGTGGTCGCAAGCGGCTAGCTGATATAATTTTCTAAGCCGTATAAATCCTAGAGTGCATCAATGGGCAAGATGCTCAATCTGCATTGTCTTTCCCAAACCAGGACAACAGTAGGGGACCTGTAGGGGTACTGACGGCACATGATATCATTACACCTTGATCTGGTCGTGAGCCAGCGTCAGGTCGGAACTGTCCCCAGGAAGCTGAAATGGGACTCTGTGGGTTGTTGTTTCTGTTTTTGTGCCTTTCTCATGCACACATGTACACAAACACACACACGCACATACGTACGCACCATGGACACAAACACACACACGCACATGCCTACGCACCATGAACACACAAACACAGACACACACACATACGCACACACACATACACACACACACACACACACACACACACACACACACACACAAACACATTCATTTCACAAACCCAGATGCGTGACACAGTTCCACAAACATCTCTTGTAGCAAGGGAGGAAACCATAATTAAGAACAAAACGGCGCCTTCTTACCAGTCTCGCAGAGACGGTTCGCCTTCTGGTGGAGGTGGAGCGAGTCGGGCTGGTAGTGCCACTGCTGTGCGTGGCCGCGTACCTGTGCCCACAGAGGAAACTTGCCGCACTTTGCATGCATCGTATCTGGTAAGACTACCGAAATCGGAAAGGCTCCCTAAAGCGATCTAGTAGAAAGCTTCTGATTGGATGCGCGTTTTTGTAGAACGACATGTCATGATGATGAGGCTCAAACCAACCGAGACCAGAGCAAAGTGATCACAGGCAGACTGACTCATGATAATTAACATAATTATGTGAGAATCCCAAGTGACAAGGAGATTAATGTCCCAGAGATGACTTCTCCATATTTTCCTCATAATCCTAGGAACCACAACGTATTCAGTCACCATTGAAATAGACTAGGCTGTCTTAAAACATATGTTCTTAAAATTTTCACTTCTGTTTAAGTAATTTGCCTCGAAAAAATACATTTTCCTGATGGCATAACAGCGGCTCTACATAAGTAAATTGTTTTAAAATACAGTTCAGAGTTTCTTTACTTAAAAAAGCGTTATTAAGTCAGGATACCAACTTTTCATATAAGGAAAAATTCTCAAAATGCTCTGTTTCTTTTTTTCTAATACTTTTGTGTCTATTTTGGGCTGATTACTCGAAAACACATATCACTACTCTAGCCTCCTTTTCACTCGCCAGCTCACGTATTTCTTTGGAGGAAGGCGTTTAATGTAGAGAGTCATCTGTTGATGTTTTCTGTGAGGCGATTGGATGCTGGCATTCAGTTTCTGGGCGTGCCAGCTTCCATCACCGCTGCTACGTGAAGGAAGGTGAGGAACAGGACTAGGAAGGAAGACAGACAGATGGGATGGTAGTTGTTACAAACTGAACTGCAGCAATGCCTGCATGCACGTGAAGAAACAAAAGTGGGGGTGGATAGGACACACCCTATGAAAACTAGCTGACAACGTTACAAGGCAGGCACAGGATTGAAATCCACACGGAAAAAGAAGAGTTGAGAGGCCAAAGCAGACACGGAGAAGTTCAGGTGAAAGAGAGGCAAGAGCGGTCAGACCGACGAGGGCCCAGCTGAGGGGAACTGCCCAGAACCTGGTCTGTTGGCGTGGTGTGGTAGCGGCCCTTTGCTTCACAGGGAGCCCACAGGAACAAGTCAAGTCAGTTAAGTCAGTGTCTGCATGCGATGTGAACTCACTCGGTGGCGGTTTCTGTGGTGTCCCCGTCTTCCTCCGAGTAGGCAGCGGAGCTGAGAGTGCTGAGTCGCTCCAACACACTCTGCAGCTTGCGTATCCTCTCCCGCTCCTCTGGCGTGCCGGCAAAGCTGTCTATGACGTTCTGTCAAGAAAACACGTCGTGGATGGAACCCTTGAAAACTTAATTTTCCTGTCAGACATTGGTACACGCTGGCAGAAAAGTTCGCACCGTCACACTCTTTGACACGTATGTGTGCCTCTCTCTCTCTCTCTCTCTCTCTCTCTCTCTCTCATGATGGGTCGCCGGCTGCAATAAAGTCAGTCAGTAAGTCGATCACTCAGTGCCTCTCTCTTTCTCTTTCTCTCCGCAAACTGTTTCTTATTGTCTGGTCCATCTAATAACCCATCCTTTCATCCGCCTACCCTCCCATCTGGTCATCCATCCATCCATCCATCCATCCGTCTATCAATCTGTCCATCCATCCACCGATCTATCAATCCATCTACCAATTCAACCATCATTCATTCATCAATTCATCAGCAATTTTTCGCCCACCCACCCAGGCATCATCCATCCATCTATCCATTCATAAATATATCCGTCTTTCTTCGCATCCCTCCCTCCCTCCCTCCCTCCCTCCCTCCCTCCATTATTTTTCCATATTCATTTTCATCCATCCAGCCATTTAACCAACTAACCATCATCCATCTATCCATCATCATCATCCACTTGTTCTACCCATGTTTGTCCATCCATCCATTCATCCATCCATCCATTCGTTTGTCCATCCATCCATCCACCCACCCATTCATCCATCCATCCAACCATCTACTCTTCATCCATCCAACCATCCATTCATCTATCCAACATCCACCCATCTATTTATTTGTCCATCCGTACATCAAACCATCCATCCAAATATCCACCCAACATCCATCCACCCATTCATCTATCCATCCATCCACCCACCCACCCACCCACCCATCCATCCACCCACCCACCCACCCACTCACCCACCCACCCATCCATCCATCCATCCATCCATCCATCCATCCATCCATCCATCCATCCATCCATCCATCCATCCATCAATCCATTCAACAGCCATTCGCCCATCCATCTATCCACCCACCCACCCATCATTCCTCTCCTCACCCTGGCCAGGTTGATTGCTTGACACTTTTGCTGAACCAGGCTGTCCTTGGCGCTCATCAGTCGCTTGAGAGTGCTGACCTCGCACCTGACCACGCGCAGGTCTTCCTGTAGGGTGTCCACCAGGTCCTGCTGGTTTTCCATCTCCTGCATCGCAAAGTGCGCCGTGTGTGGCTATCCTGGCACTCCAGCAAGGCAAGGATGTGATCAGATCAGATCAGATCATATCAGTTCAGATCAGATCAGTTCAAATCAGATTAAATATATATAAAAGTTTATCTAAGCCAGCTTATTAAACATTTTCAAGTCATCCTGGTTATGAGGCGATTCCAATCCCAAATCACTCTAACCCTGTCACGTTCTTTTTGAGCTGATCCTAAGTGTAACATACGGCTGGAGCCGTTGATGCTCCCCTCATCAACTGGAACCCCTGGCTGCTGGGCTTATGGGGCCTGCTCCAGTAGCTCAGCCTGGGGCTGCTGGGCTTATGGGGCCTGCTCCAGTAGCTCAGCCGGGGACTGCTGGGCTTATGGGGCCTGCTCCAGTAGCTCAGCCGGGGGCTGCTGGGCTTATGGGGCCTGCTCCAGTAGCTCAGCCTGGGGCTGCTGGGCTTATGGGGCCAGCAGCAGTAGCTCAGCCGGGGGCTGCTGGGCTTATGGGGCCTGCTCCAGTAGCTCAGCCGGGGGCTGCTGGGCTTATGGGGCCTGCTCCAGTAGCTCAGCCTGGGGCTGCCTTGGCTTATGGGGCCTGCTCCAGTAGCTCAGCCGGGGACTATTCCTTGTTGCTTGTGGAGCACGCTGCTCCGTGTAAAAGTGCTGCAAGCAACATGGTGTGCTTGCATTGATCTATTCTACTCAGTAGTTATGCTCCGTGACGAAAGATCGTTGGGGGGCCACGCTGAACTGGGGCGGCAGAGAACTTCACCACTCGAGGTCTTCTAACATTTGTAGCAGTGCTGGTACGGCTATACGTGGCCGATCCGTCGATTGACGTCGTCAAGCCAGGTCTTCCTCTTCTGCTTCTGTGATGCCTGCCTTCGACTGTGAGCAGTAGGATGATCTTGGACGGGGAGCTGTACGCATACGCACAGACGTGAGTCACGCTGGTGGATAGCGGGACCAGGCTGGACAACACTGACGGTCTAAGGCGTGATCTGAGCGCTTCCATCACCGAATAACTGCATACAAAAGTTGCTACCGTAGACTTTACCGATTGGTCACCATCTCCTAGGTTGAAAAGTGGTCATAGGTTCTGGCACTTCTGCAGCTCGACTAGGGACAGCTCCAGGAATATCAGGGCGTCATCAAGGCTCTTCCCATGACGTCATGGACGTCCTCTTATGACAGGTGTCTGCTCTTTCAATATGTCGTCATTACAAATTGTGAATTGTCCGTGGGCAGTCCCAAATAACGCCCCAAATCTGCAGCGTATTTTTTGCGAATCAAATACTAAAACAACAAGAAGGGCAAAGCCCATACGACTCACATGCTTGACCTTGACCTTTATATGACCTTGACCTTCAGGTGACCTTCAAGGTCAAGGTCAAACAACTAAACCTACCAATGACATCATACACTAAGAAATGCTTTACACATTTTTCCTACCAAAATACATGTGACCTTGACTCAAGGTCAAGGTCATCCAAGGTCATGCAACACAAAGCTGTTAATGCAAGACATAGGAAGCACAATGGTGCTTATTGGCACTTTCTACCATGAGATATGGTCACTTTTACTGGTTCACTACCCCATTTTGGTCACATTTCATAAGGGTCAAAGTGACCTTGACCTTGATGATATGTGACCAAATGTGTCTCATGATGAAAGCATAACATGTGCCCCACACAATTTTTAAACTTGAAACAGTTATCTTCCATAGTTCAGGGTCAAGGTCACTTCAAAATATGTATACAATCCAACTTTGAAGAGCTCCTGTGACCTTGACCTTGAAGCAAGGTCAACCAAACTGGTATCAATAGATAGGGCTTGCTTTGACCTATATACCACTTGTAGCTAAGGTCGCCATTCTCAATAACGTGGGAGAAAATTGGGAAAATGTGAAA
>JAWQFJ010031796.1:25000-32500 GCA_034096865.1 Theodoxus fluviatilis | reverse complement strand
CATAATAAAAAAACTAAAAACTACAAAACTAATAAAAACTACCATAAAAACTAATAAACTAAACTATAAAAAAAAAACTAACTAACTAGAACTACTAAAAATAACTAAAAACTAAACACAACTCTAAAAACTAACTAAAAAAAACATAAAAAAAATAAAACACTAAAAAAAATACTAAACTAACTAAACTAAAAAACTCACTCTAAAACTAAACAAAACTAACTAACTAAAAAACTAATCTAACTAAAATCTAAAAAAAAAAAAAACTAAACTAAAAACTAAAAAAACTAGAAACTAAAAAAACCTAAAAACTACTAACTAAAACTAAAAAATACTAAAAAAAAAAACTACTAAAAATAACTAACTACTAAACTAAAATCTACTAAAAACTAACTAATAAATCTAAAAATAAAAAAAACTAAAACTAAAACTAAACTAAAAAACATAAAACTAAAAAAACTAAGCTAAAATAAAAAAACGACTAAACTAAAAAAACTAAAAAAAAACTAAACTAACTAATAATAAAACTAAAGAAAAAAAAACTAAACTAAAAACTAAAAAACTCTACTAATAAAACAAAAAAAACTAAAAAACTATCTAAAATAAAAATAAAAAACTAAAACTAAAACTAAATATAAACTAACTAAAAAACTAAACTAAACTAAAAATAAAAACTAAAAAAAACTAAAAAAAACTACATAAGAACTAAACTAAAAAAATCTAAAACGAAAATACTACTAAAAAACTAAAAAAAACTAAAGTAAAAAAAAAACTAAAAAAAATAAAAAACTAAAAACTCTAAAACTAACTAACTAAAAAATATAAAATAATAAATACTAAACAAAATACAAACTACTAAAAACTATAAAAAACTCTAATAATAAATACTAAACTAAAAAAAAAAATCTAACTAAAAAAATAAACTAAAAAAAAACTAGAAAACAACTAAAATAAAAAAAACTAAATAAATCTACTAAAAAACTACTAACAAATAAAAAAAACTAAAATAAGACCTAATAAAAATAAAACTAACTAAAAACTAAAAAAAAAAATCTAAAAAAACTACTAAACTAAAAAAAACTAAAAAAAAAAAAGACTAAAAAAAAAATACTAAACTAAAAAAAAAACAATACACTACTAACTAATCTAAAAAAAACTAAACTACTAACTAAATAAAATCAAAAAAACTAAAACTAATAACTAAAATAAACTAAAAAAAAAACTACATAAATACTACTAACTAAATAAAAAAATAAACTAAAAAAAAACAACTAACTAAAAACTAACTAACTAAAAAACTAAAACACTAAAAACTCTAATCTAGAAAAAAAAACTAAAAATAAACTAACTATACAAACAATACCTAACTAAACTAAAAACTAAAAAAATAACTAAAACTAAAAAAACTAACTACAACTACTAAACTAACTAAAAACTAACTAACTACTACTAAAAAAAAAAAAAAAAAAAACTACTAAAACTATCTACTAAAAACTAACTAAAAAAAAATCTAAAACTAATACAATAAAAAACTAATAACTAATCTAATAAAAAACTAAATAAAAAACTAAATAAAAACTAAATCTAAAAATAAAAAATAAAAATAAAACTAAAAAAAAAACTAAAAAAAACTAAAAAAAAACTACTAAACTAAAAAAAAAAAAAACTAAAAAACTAAAACTAACTACTAAAACTAACAAAACAATCTAAAATAAAAACTAACTAAACTAAAACTATAAATAACTAAAAAACTAAAATAAAACTAAAAACTAAAAAACTAAAAAAAAAAAAAAAAACTAAACTACTACAATAACTAAAAAAAAATCTACTAAAACTAAACTAAAAAAAAAACTAAAATAAAACTAAAAACTAAAATAAACTAATAAACTATACTAAATAAAAACAAATAACTAAAACTACAATCTAAACTAAAAAAACTAAAACTAAAAAAAAACTAAACTAAGAAAAACTAAAAAAACTAAACAAAAAATACTATAATAAAATACTAAAAAAAAAAACTGACTAAAAAAACTAAAAAACAAAAAAAACTACTAAACTAAAAAACTAAAAATAAACTAAACTAAAACTAAACTAAAAAACTAAAAAAAATCTAAAAACATAAAAAAAAACTAAAAATAAAACTAAAAAATAAACTAAAAAAAAAAACTAAACTAAACTAAAAATAAAAAACTAAATACTAACTAAAAAAAATAAAATCTAAATAAACTAAACACTAAATAAAAAAAATAAAAAAAAAAATAAAAAATAAAAAAACTAAAACTAAAAAATAAACTAAAAAAACTAAAAAACTAAAATAACTACATAAAAAAAAAAAAAAATAAATAATAAAACAAAAATAAAAAAAAAAATAATAAAACTATAAACTAAAAAAATACAAAAAAACTAAAAAAAACTAATAAAAAAAATAAATAAAAAAAAACTAATAAAAACTAAAAACTAAAAATAAAATAAAAAAAAACTAACTAAACTAAAAACTAAAAAAAAAAAAAACTAACTAAAAAATAATAAAAACTAACAAAAAAACAAAAACTAAAACTAAAAAACTAAATAAATAAAAAAAATAAAAACTAAAAAAAATACAAAAACTAAAAAACTAAAACTAAACTACAAAAACTAACTAAAAAAAAAACTAAAAAAAAAAAAACTAAAACTAAAAAAACTAAAAAATAAAAAAAACTAAAAAAAAAAAAAAAAAAAATAAAAACTAAACATAAAAAAAAAAAAAAAAAAAAATACTACTAAACTAAAAAAAAAAAAAAAACGAAACAATAAAAACTAAAAAAAAAAACTAAAACTACTAAAAACTAAATAACTAAAAAAAAATAAAAAAAAAAACTAAAAAAAACTAAAAACTAAAACTAATAAACTAAAAAAATAAAATAAAAACTAAAAAAAAAAATAACTAACAATAAAAAAATAAAAAAAAACTAAAAAAAAAAAAAAAAAAATAAAAACTAAAAACTACTAAAAAAAACTAAAAAAAAAAATAAAACTAAAAAATAAAAAAAACTAAAAAAAAAAAAACTAAAAAAAAAAAAAAAACTAAAAAAAAAAAAAAAAACTAAAAAAAAAAACTACTAAAATAAAATAAAAAAAACTAAAAAACTAAAAAATAAACTAAAACTAAAAAAAAAAAACTAACTAAATAAAACTAAAAAACTAAAAACTAAAAAAAAAAAATAAAAAACTAAAAAAAATAAAACTAAAAAAAAACTAAAACTAAAAATAACTAAACTAAAAAAAAAAAAAAAACTAAAAAACTAAAAATAAAAAAAAATAAACTAAAAAAAAAAAAAACTAAAAAAAAACTAAAAACTAAAAAAAAAACTAAAAAAAAAATAAA
This sequence comes from Theodoxus fluviatilis, assembly GCA_034096865.1. Classification (NCBI taxonomy): domain Eukaryota; kingdom Metazoa; phylum Mollusca; class Gastropoda; order Cycloneritida; family Neritidae; genus Theodoxus; species Theodoxus fluviatilis. The sequence goes on along the minus strand of JAWQFJ010031796.1, from coordinate 29,136 downwards.
AAAATTAAAAAAAAAAAACTAAATAAAAAAAAAAATAAAAAAAAAAAAAAAAAAAAACTACTAAAAAAACTAAAAAACTAAAAAAAATAAAAAAAAAAATTTAAAAAAAAATTAATAAAATAAAAATAAATAAAAAAAAAAAACTAAATAAAAAAAAAAAAAATAAAAAAAACTAACTAAAAAAACTAAAAAAAAAACTAAAAAAAACTAAAAAAAATAAAAAAAAAAAAATAAAACTAAAACAAAAAAAAAAAAAAAAAAAAAAACAAAAAAACTAAAAAAAAAACTAAAAATAAACTAAAAACTAAAAAAAACTAAAAAAAAATAAAACTAAAAAAAATAAACTAAAAAAACAATAAACTAAAAAAAAACTAAACTAAAAAAAACTAAAAAACTAAAAAAAAAACTAAAATAACTAAAAAAATAAAAAACAAAAAAATAAAAAAAAAACAAAAAACTAAAAAAAATAAATAAAAAAAAAAAAAAAAAACTAAAAAAAAAAAAAAAAATAAAAAAAAATACTAAACTAAAAAAACTAAAAAACTAAAAAAAAAAAAAAACAAACAAAAAAAAAATAACACTAAAAAAAAAAATAAAAAAAAACTAAAAACTAAACTAAAAACTAAAACTAAAAAAAAAAAAACTAAAAAAAATACTAAAAAAATAAACTAAAAAAACTAAAAAAAATAAACTAAAAAAAAAAAAACTATACTAAAAAACTAAAAAAAAATAAACAAAAAAAAAAAAAAAAACTAAAAAAAAACTAAAACTAACTAAAATAAAAAAAAATCTAAAAAAAACTAAAAACTAAAAAACTACTAAAAAACTAACTAAAATAAATCTAAAACTAAAAAAAAAACTAAAAAAAAAAAAATCTAAAAATAAACTAAAAAACTAACTAATAAAACTAAAAAAAAAAATAAAAAAAAAAAACTATAACAAGAAAAAAACAAATAAAAAAACTAAACTAAAATAAAAAAAAACTACTAAAAAACTAAAAAAAAACTTAATAATAAATAAAAAAAACTAACTAACTAAAAACTACTAAAAAAAACTAAAACTAAACTAAACTAAAAAAACTAAAAAAAAACAATACTAAAAAAACTAAAAAACTAAAAAATAACTAAAAAACTAAAACTAAAACTAAAAAAAAAAATACTAAAAACTAAACTAAAAAACTAAAAAAAAAAAAAACTAAAAACTAAAACTATAAAAAAAAAAACTAAAACTAAAAAACTAAAAAAATAAACTAATCTAAAACTAAAACTAAAATAAAAAAAATAAAAAAACTAAAAAAAAAAAACTAAAAAAAAAACTACTAAAACTAAAAAAACTAAAAAAAAACTAAATAATAAAACTAAAAAACTAAATCTAAAAATAAAAACTATAAAAAAAAAAAACTAAAAAACTAAATAAAAAAAAACTACTAGAAAATCTAAAAAAAAAATAAAAAAACTAAATAAAAAAAAAAAACTATAACTAAAAAAAACTAAAAACTAAAAACTAAACTAAAAAAAAAACTAAACTACTAAAAAAATAAAAAACTAAAAACTAAAAAAAAAAAACTAATAAACTAAAACTAAAAATACTAACTAAAACTCTAAAAAATATAAAAAAACTAAAAAAAAACTAAAACTACTAAACTACTAAAAAAACTAAATAAAAACTAAAAAAAATAAAAAATAACTAACTAAAAAACTAAACTAAAATAAAACTAAAAAACTAAAAAAACTAAACAAAACTACTAAAAATAAAATAAAAAAAAAAAAAAAACTAAAACTAAACTAAACTAAAATACTAAATAAAACTACTAAAAAAAAAAACTAAAATAAAAACTAAAAACTAACTAACTAAAAAAAACAAATAAAAAACTAATAATAAAAAAAAAAAATCTAAACTAAACTACAAACAAAATAAACTAAAAACTAAACTAAAAACTAATAAAAAAACTAAACTAACTAAACTAAAATAACTAAAAAAAACTAAACTAAAAAAAAAAAAAAAAAACTAAAAAAATAAAAAAAATAACTAAAAACTACTAAAAAAAAAAAAACTAAAAAAAACTAAAAAAAAACTAAAAAAAAACTAAAAAAAAAACTAAAAACTAAAATAAAAAAAATAAAAAACTACAAAAAACTAACAAACTAAAACAAAACTAAAAACTAAACTAAAAAAAAAATAAAAAAAACTAAAAAAAACTAAAATAAAACTAAAAAAAAAAATAAACTAAAAACTAACTAAAACTAAAAAAATAAAATAACTAAACTAAAAATAACTAAAAAAAAAAAAACTAAAAAATAACTAATAAAACTAAACTAAAATAAACAAATAAAACTAAAAAAAAATCTAACTAACAATAAAAAATAAACTAAATAAAAAAACTACTAAAAAAAAACTAAAAAACTACTAAAAAAATAAAAAACTACTAAAACAAAAAAAAAACTAAAATAAAAAAAAAAACTAAACTAAAATAAACTAAAAAAACTAAAAAAAAACTAAAACTAAAAAAAACAAAAAACTACTAAAACTAAAAAACTAAAATAAAAAAAAAACAAAAAAACAAACTATAAAAAAAAAACTAAAAAAAATAAAAAACTAAAAAACTAAAAAATAAACTAAAAAAAACTAAAACTAAAAAAAACAAACTAAAAACTAATAAAAAAACTAGACTAAAAAAAAAAAAAATAACTAAAACTAAAAAAATATACTAAAAAAAAAAATAAAAAAAAAACTAAAAAAAATCAACTAAAAACTAAAAAAAAACTAAATAAAAAAACTAATACTAAAAAAAACTAAACTAAAAACAAAACTAAAAAAAACTAACTAACTTAATAAAAAAAATACTAAAAATCTACTAAAAAAAAAAAAAACTAAAAAAATAAAATAAAAAAACTACTAAAAAAATAACTAAAAAAAACTAAAAATACTAAAATAAAAAATAAACTAAAAAACTAATAAAACTAAACAAAAAAAACTAATAAAAAACTAAAAATACTATAACTAAAAAAAATAAATAACTACTAAAAACTAAAACTAAAAACTAATAAAAACTAAAAAATAAAAAACTAAAAAACTAATAAACTAAAAAACTAAAAAAAAAATAAAATAAAACTACTAAAAAAAACAACTAAAACTAAAAATAAAACTAAAACTAAAAATAAAAATAAAAATACAATAACTAAAAAACTAAAAAAATACTAAACAATAAAAAAATAAAAAAATAAAAAAAAAAAAACTAAAAAAAAAAAAAAAACTAAAAACTAAAAAAAACTAACTAAAAAAACTAAAAAACTAAAAAAATAAAACTAATAACTAAAAAAAAAATAAAAAACTACTAACTAAAAATAAACTACTAAACTAAACTAAAAACTAAAAACTAAAACTAAAAAACTAAATAAAAAATAAACTAAAAACTAAACTAAAAAAACTAAAACTAAAATAAACTAAAACAACTAAAAATAAAACAAAACTAAAAAAAATACTAAAAACTAAAACTAAAACTAAATAAAAAAAACTATAAAATAAAAACTACTAAAAAAAACTAAAATACTAAAATAAAAAAACTAAAACAAATAATAAAAAAACTAAACTAAACTAAAAACTAAATAACTAAAATAAAAACTAAAAAAAAACAAAATAAAACAAAAAAAAAATAACTAATAAACTAAAAAAAAAACTACTAAAAATAAAAAACTAAAACTAACTAAACTAACTAAACTAAAAAACTAAAAAAAAACTAAAACTAACTAAAAAAAACTAACTAAACTAAAAAAACTAAAAACTAAAAAACTAACTAAAACTAAAAAAAAATAAAAAAACTAACATAAAACTAAACTAAAAAACTAACTAAATAAAAAAACTAAAAAAATAAAAACTAACTAACTATAACAACTAAAATAAACTAAACAAAAAAAACTAAAAAACTAACTAAAACTAAAAAAACTAACTAACTAAAATAACTAAAAAACTAACTAAACTACAAAACTAAAATACTAAACAAAAAAAACTAAACAAAAACTAAAAAAACTAAAATACTAAAAAACTAAAAACTAAAAAACTAAACTAACTAAAAACTATAAAACTAACTAAAACTAAAACTACTAAAAAAAATAAATAAATAATACTAAAACTAAAAC
>JAWQFJ010031796.1:17500-20000 GCA_034096865.1 Theodoxus fluviatilis | reverse complement strand
AAAAACTAATCTAACTAAAAAACTACTACCTAAAATAACTACTAAACTACTAAAAAATCTAACTAGAAACAAAAACTCAAACAAAACTAAACTAAAAAAACCTACAAAAACCTAATCTACAACTATACTTAATAAAAAATACTAAAAAGACTCCAACTTAAATGTGTCCCTATACTACTTATACTAGATAGATCTCACTACATTCTAAAAACTACATAAAAAAAAAAGGCTAAGACATAAAGTAGAGGGTATGCTAGATATACTTAAAAACTAAACTAAACTCTGCTTGAATATAAGAAGAGAAACTTCAACAAAGAGCTATGCAGCTGTGAGGTGAAAAAGGGTTGCTGTGAAAGAAAAAAACCTATGTGACAAAAAGAAGTGAACAATAAAGTCAGTGAGGAACAAAAACAAAATTTCTAAAGACAGCATACAGACAAACACACATTACTGACTCTAACTAAAACTATAAAATACAAAAAAAACTAAAAAAACTCTTAACTACGCCTATTTCATTCATAAAACTCAAATGCGTACTGAAACTGAGTGCTTGTAAGATCACTAGCTATGAATCTCGTACACTATAGCATTCATGCGAGCGCACTCTGGCGAGGTCTATTAGGGTATGGTGAGCGGCTTCTCAGTATGCATCGGTTTACTATCTAAAACTCCATAATCTAAACAGAACTAACAACCTAAAAAAAAATCTGACGTGATAGTAGGCTAAACTCGAAACTTCTAGCTAGGAGTAGGACGTCCAGGAGGGAAGATCTGGAGGACTGTGCCTTCGGAGGGCGCCGTTTAGCGAAGTGCAGGGCAAGATATATTGTTTTTGACCAGGTGTCATATGACCTCCGATTTTCGCGACTGGTGCAGAGCGGTGAGCGGCAAGAAGGAGAATTCGTAGAGCAGCACTGTAGACCAGAGAGGTCCATGCGGAAGCGAAGGAATCAACGGAGGAGGAAGAAAGGGCCTGAGGAGGGAACAAGATATATGTAATCTCATTCTTACAGTGCCGGAGGGCTGGGATGGAGGGTAGAGGTCTAGGAGTGGGAGTCCAGACGCGAGTTGGAGTAAAGCGCACCATAGGGTGTGGCCCGTAATGAGAGGATAGGTGGTATCGTTAGGGATAAAGTGCTTGGGACAGGACTATGTAGTCTGGACTATGACTCTCGAACCGTATAGACAGAGGCAATCATAGGAATAGCTAGTGACTGACCACCGGGGAAAACGAGGAGAAAGACAACCGAGGGCGAGGCGTGGAGAGAAGAATATAGAAAAGGGGCGGAGACGTAAAAAGATGGGCGTGACGGAGGGAACTCGGGGAGTAAGAGATGTGATGACGAAGGCGAGAGGATAGCGAGAGAGGGTCAACAGCGAGGAAAGTGAAGGGGAGACAAACAGAGAGAAGGGAGCGTGGGCAAAAAAACACAAGGAAAGGAAAGAGGAAAAACTATCTAGGGGGGAAACAAAGAAGACAGCTGAGGGACGGAACAAACAGAGGGAGGCAACGAAAAAAAAGGGGACAAAGGGAGCGCTAGAAAAAAAAAACTAAACTAAACCAAAATCTACTAAACTAAAAAAACTAAAACTACAACCAAAGAAAAAGCTAAAAACTAACTATTCACAGAGGAGGATCGAAAAAACAGGGCGATCTAAACTAAAAAACTACCTAAAACTAAAAAAACTAAACAAAAACTACTAAAAACTAAAGCTCACTAACTAAAAACTAAAAACTACTAAAAAAAACTAAAAACTAAAAAAACTACTAAAACAACTAAAAAAATCAAAAAAAACTAAAACTAACAATACTAAAAACTAAAAAATCTACACTAACTAAAAAAAAACTATAAAACTAACTAATAAATAAAACTAAATAAAAACTATAACTAAAAAAAAACAAATCTAAACTAACTAAAAAAAAAAAAAAAACTAAAAACTAAAACTAAAAACTACAAAAAATAACAAACTAATAAAAAAAAAACTAAAAACTAAAAAAAAACAAACTAAAAATAAACAAAACTAAAAACTAAAAACTCTAAAAAAAAACTAAAACCTAAAACTATAAATAAAAAAACTAACTAAAATAAAAACTAAAAAAAACTACTAATAAAACTAACTAAAAAAACTAAATAAAACTAAAAACTAAAAAACTAAAAAAAAAAAAAATAAATAAACTAAAACTACTAACAAAAAAAAAATAAAAAGTAAAAAAAAATAAAAAAAACTAAACATAAAAAAAAAAATAAACTAAAAAAAACTAAACTATAAAAAAAAAAAAAAAAAATAAACTAAAAAAAAACTAAAACTACTAAAAAAACTAAAACTAAACTAAAAAAAAAAAAACTAATACTAAAAAATACAAAAAAACTAACTAAAACTACTAATAACTAAAAAAAAAAATCTAAAAAAAACTAAACTAACTAACTAAAAACTAAATACTAAAAAAAAACTAAACTAAATAACAATAAAAAAAATAAAACTAAACTAACTAAAAAAC
>JAWQFJ010031794.1:0-10414 GCA_034096865.1 Theodoxus fluviatilis | reverse complement strand
GCAGGAGGAGGAGGGCAACAGCAGGAGGAGGAAGGGCAACAGCAGGAGGAGGAGGGGCAACAGCAGGAGGAGGAAGGGCAACAGCAGGAGGAGGGGCAACAGCAGGAGGAGGAAGGGCAACAGCAGGAGGAGGGGCAACAGCAGGAGGAGGAAGGGCAACAGCAGGAGGAGGGGCAACAGCAGGAGGAGGAAGGGCAACAGCAGGATGAGGGACAACAGCAGGAGGAGGGACAACAGCAGGAGGAGGAGGGGCAACAGCAGGAGGAGGAGGGGCAACAGGAGGAGGAGGGGCAACAGCAGGAGGAGGGACAACAGCAGGAGGAGGAGGGGCAACAGCAGGAGGAGGAGGGGCAACAGCAGAAGGAGGAAGGGCAACAGCAGGAGGAGGAGGGGCAACAGCAGGAGGAGGAGGGACAACAGCAGGAGGAGGAGGGACAACAGCAGGAGGAGGGACAACAGCAGGAGGAGGAAGGGCAACAGCAGGAGGGGCAAGAGCAGGAGGAGGGGCAACAGCAGGAGGAGGGGCAACAGCAGGAGGAGGAAGGGCAACAGCAGGAGGGGCAAGAGCAGGAGGAGGGGCAACAGCAGGAGGAGGGGCAACAGCAGGAGGAGGAGGGACAACAGCAGGAGGAGGGACAACAGCAGGAGGAAAGGCAAGAGCAGAAGAAGGGGCAACAGCAGGAGGAGGAGGGACAACAGCAGGAGGAGGGACAACAGCAGGAGGAGGAAGGGCAACAGCAGGAGGGGCAAGAGCAGGAGGAGGGGCAACAGGAGGAGGAGGGGCAACAGCAGGAGGAGGAAGGGCAACAGCAGGAGGGGCAAGAGCAGGAGGAGGGGCAACAGGAGGAGGAGGGGCAACAGCAGGAGGAGGAAGGGCAACAGCAGGAGGGGCAAGAGCAGGAGGAGGGGCAACAGCAAGAGGGGCAAGAGCAGGAGGAGGGGCAACAGGAGGAGGAAGGGCAACCGGAGGAGGAGGGGCAACAGCAAGAGGGGCAAGAGCAGGAGGAGGGGCAACAGGAGGAGGAGGGGCAACAGCAAGAGGGGCAACAGGAGGAGGAGGGGCAACAGCAAGAGGGGCAAGAGCAGGAGGAAGGGCAACAGGAGGAGGAGGGGCAACAGCAAGAGGGGCAAGAGCAGGAGGAGGGGCAACAGGAGGAGGAGGGGCAACAGCAGGAGGAGGAGGGGCAACAGGAGGAGGAGGGGCAACAGCAAGAGGGGCAAGAGCAGGAGGAAGGGCAACAGCAGGAGGAGGGGCAAGAGCAGGAGGAGCAAGAGCAGGAGGAGGGGCAACAGCAGGAGGAAGGGCAAGAGCAGGAGGGGCAAGAGCAGGAGGAGGGGCAACAGCAAGAGGGGCAACAGGAGGAGGAGGGGCAAGAGCAGGAGGAGGGGCAACAGGAGGAGGAGGGGCAACAGCAGGAGGAGGAAGGGCAACAGCAGGAGGAGAAAGGGCAACAGCAGGAGGGGCAAGAGCAGGAGGAGGGGCAACAGGAGGAGGAGGGGCAACAGCAAGAGGGGCAAGAGCAGGAGGAGGGGCAACAGGAGGAGGAGGGGCAACAGCAGGAGGAGGAGGGACAACAGCAGGAGGAGAAAGGGCAACAGCAGGAGGGGCAAGAGCAGGAGGAGGGGCAACAGCAGGAGGAAAGGCAACAGCAGAAGAAGGGGCAACTACAGGAGCAGGAGGGACAACAGCAGGAGGAGGAAGGGCAACAGCAGGAGGGGCAAGAGCAGGAGGAGGGGCAACAGGAGGAGGAGGGACAACAGCAGGAGGAGGGGCAACAGCAGGAGGAAAGGCAACAGCAGAAGAAGGGGCAACTACAGGAGCAGGAGGGACAACAGCAGGAGGAGGGACAACAGCAGGAGGAGGAAGGGCAACAGCAGGAGGGGCAAGAGCAGGAGGAGGAAGAGCAACAGCAGGAGGAGGGGCAACAGGAGGAGGAGGAAGGGCAACAGCAGGAGGGGCAAGAGCAGGAGGAGGGGCAACAGCAGGAGGAGGGACAACAGCAGGAGGAAAGGCAAGAGCGGAAGAAGGGGCAACAGCAGGAGCAGGAGGGACAACAGCAGGAGGAGGGACAACAGCAGGAGGAGGAGGGGCAACAGCAGGAGGAGGGGCAACAGGAGGAGGAGGGGCAACAGCAGGAGGAGGAGGGGCAACAGCAGGAGGAGGGGCAACAGCAGGAGGAGGAGGGGCAACAGGAGGAGGAGGGGCAACAGCAGGAGGAGGGGCAAGAGCAGGAGGAGGGGCAACAGAAGGAGGAGGGGCAACAGCAGGAGGAGGGGCAAGAGCAGGAGGAGGGGCAACAGTAGGAGGAGGGGCAACAGGAGGAGGAGGGGCAACAGCAGGAGGAGGGGCAAGAGCAGGAGGAGGGGCAACAGCAGCAGGAGGGGCAAGAGCAGGTGGAGGGGCAACAGTAGGAGGAGGGGCAACAGCAGCAGGAGGAGCAAGAGCAGGAGAAGGGGCAAGAGCAGGAGGAGGGGCAACAGGAGGAGGAGGGGCAACAGCAGGAGGAGGGGCAACAGCAGGAGGAGGAGGGGCAACAGCAGGAGGAGGGGCAACAGCAGGAGGAGGGGCAAGAGCAGGAGGAGGGGCAACAGCAGGAGGAGGAGGGACAACAGCAGGAGGAGGGGCAAGAGCAGGAGGAGGGGCAACAGCAGGAGGAGGGGCAAGAGCAGGAGGAGGGGCAACAGCAGCAGGAGGGGCAAGAGCAGGTGGAGGGGCAACAGTAGGAGGAGGGGCAACAGCAGGAGGGGCAACAGCAGGAGGAGGGGCAAGAGCAGGAGGAGGGGCAAGAGCAGGAGGAGGGGCAAGAGCAGGAGGAGGGGCAACAGCAGGAGGAGGGGCAACAGTAGGAGGAAGGGCAATAGCAGGAGGAGGAAGGGCAACAGCAGGAGGGGCAAGAGCAGGAGGAGGGGCAACAGGAGGAGGAGTGGCAAGAGCAGGAGGAGGAGGGACAACAGCAGGAGGAGGGGCAACAGCAGGAGGAGGGGCAACAGCAGGAGGAGGAAGGGCAACAGCAGGAGGAGGGGCAACAGCAGGAGGAGGGGCAACAGCAGGAGGAGGGGCAAGAGCAGGAGGAGGGGCAACAGGAGGAGAAAGGGCAATAGCAGGAGGGGCAAGAGCAGGAGGGGCAACAGGAGGAGGAGGGGCAAGAGCAGTAGGAGGGGCAAGAGCAGGAGGAGGGGCAAGAGCAGGAGGAGGGGCAACAGCAGGAGGAGGAAGGGCAACAGCAGGAGGAGGGGCAAAACAGCAGGATGAGGGGCAAGAGCAGGAGGAGGGGCAACAGCAGGATGAGGGGCAAGAGCAGGATGAGGGGCAAGAGCAGGATGAGGGGCAAGAGCAGGAGGAGGGGCAACAGCAGGAGGAGGGGCAAGAGCAGGAGGAGGGGCAAGAGCAGGAGTAGGGGCAACAGGAGGAGGATGAAGGGCAACAGCAGGAGGAGGAAGGGCAACAGCAAGAGGAGGAAGGGCAACAGCAGGAGGGGCAAGAAAAAAAGGGGCAGGGGCAGGAGGAGGGGCAGCAGCAGGAGGAAAGGCAACAGGAGGAGGGGGAAGGGCAACAGCAGGAGGAGGAGGGGCAACAGGAGGAGGGGGAGGAAGCATAGGAGGAGGAAGTGCAAGACCAGGAGGAGGGGCAACAGCAGGAGGAGGAAGGGCAACAGCAGGAGGAGGGGCAACAGCAGGAGGAGGAGGGGCAACAGCAGAAGGAGGAAGGGCAACAGCAGGAGGAGGGGCAAGAGCAGGCGGAGGGGCAGCAGGAGGAGGAGGATGGGCAAAGCAGGAGGAGGGGCAACAGCAGGAGGAGGAAGGGCAACAGCAGGAGGAGGAGGGGCAACAGGAAGAGGGGGAGGAAGCATAGGAGGAGGAAGTGCAAGACCAGGAGGAGGGGCAACAGCAGAAGGAGGAAGGGCAAGAGCAGGAGGAGGGGCAACAGCAGGAGGAGGAGGGGCAAAGCAGGCGGAGGGGTAAAACAGCAGGAGGAGGGACAACAGCAGGAGGAGGGACAAGAAAAAAATGGGCAAGAGCAGGAGGAGGGGCAAGAGCAGGAGGAGGGGCAGGAGCAGGAGGAGGAGCAAGAGCAGGAGAAGGGGCAAGAGCAGGAGGAGGGGCAAGAGCAGGAGAAGGGGCAAGAGCAGGAGAAGGGGCAAGAGCAGGAGGAGGGGCAACAGCAGAATAAGGAGCAAGAGCAGGAGGAGGGGCAAGAGCAGGAGGAGAGGCAACAGCAGGAGGAGGGGCAAGAGCAGAAGGAGGAGCAAGAGCAGGAGGAGGAGCAAGAGCAGGAGAAGGGGCAAGAGCAGGAGGAGTCGAGGGGCAAGAGCAGAAGGAGAGGCAAGAGCAGAAGGAGGAGCAAGAGCAGAAGGAGGAGCAAGAGCAGGAGGAGGGGCAAAAGCAGGAGGAGGGGCAACCTCAGGAGGAGGAATTGCAACAGCAGGAAGGGCAACAGCAGGAAGAGGGGCAAATGCAGGAGGAGGGGCAACAGCAGGAGGAGGGCAACAGCAGGAGGAGGGGCAACAGCAGAAGGGGCAACAGCAGGAGGAGGGGCAAGAGCAGGAGGAGAGGCAAGAGCAGAAGGAGGAGCAAGAGCAGAAGGAGGAGCAAGAGCAGAAGGGGCAAGAGCAGGAGGAGGAAGGGCAGAAGGGGCAAGAGCAGGAGGAGCAAGAGCAGAAGGGGCAAGAGCAGGAGGAGAGGCAAGAGCAGAAGGAGGGGCAAGAGCAGAAGGAGGAGCAAGAGCAGAAGGGGCAAGAGCAGGAGGAGGGGCAAGAGCAGGAGGAGGGGCAACAGCAGGAGGAGGGGCAACAGCAGAAGGGGCAAGAGCAGGAGGAGGAAGGGCAAGAGCAGAAGGAGAAGCAAGAGCAGGAGGAGGGGCAAGAGCAGGAGGAGGGGCAAGAGCAGGAGGAGGGGCAAGAGCAGGAGGAGGGGCAAGAGCAGAAGGAGGAGCAAGAGCAGGAGAAGGGGCAAGAGCAGGAGGAGGGGCAACAGCAGGAGGAGGGGCAACAGCAGGAGGAGGGGCAACAGCAGGAGGAGGGGCAACAGCAGAAGGGGCAAGAGCAGGAGGAGGGGCAAGAGCAGGAGGAGGGGCAAGAGCAGGAGGAGGGGCAAGAGCAGGAGGAGGGGCAACAGCAGGAGGAGGGGAACAGCAGAAGGAGGAGCAAGAGCAGGAGTAGGGGAAAGAGCAGGAGAGGGGCAAGAGCAGGAGGAGGGGCAAGAGCAGGAGGAGGGGCAATAGCAGAAGGGGCAAGAGCAGGAGGAGGGGCAAGAGCAGGAGGAGGGACAAGAGCAGGAGGAGGACCAATAGCAGGAGAAGGGGCAAGAGCAGGAGGAGGGGCAACAGGAGGAGGGGCAACAGCAGGAGGAGGGGCAATAGCAGAAGGGGCAAGAGCAGGAGGAGGAGCAAGAGCAGGAGGAGGGACAAGAGCAGGAGGAGGACCAATAGCAGGAGAAGGGGCAAGAGCAGGAGGAGGGGCAACAGGAGGAGGGGCAACAGCAGGAGGAGGGGCAACAGCAGGAGGAGGGGCAACAGCAGAAGGAGGGGCAACAGCAGGAGGAGGGGCAACAGCAGGAGGAGGGGAAAGAGCAGGAGAGGGGCAAGAGCAGGAGGAGGGGCAAGAGCAGGAGGAGGGGCAAGAGCAGAAGGAGGAGCAAGAGCAGGAGGAGGGGCAAGAGCAGGAGGAGGGGCAAGAGCAGGAGGAGGGGCAAGAGCAGAAGGAGGAGCAAGAGCAGGAGGAGGGGCAAGAGCAGGAGGAGGGGCAACAGCAGGAAGGGCAACAGCAGGAGGAGGGGCAACAGCAGGAGGAGGGGCAACAGCGGGAGGAGGGGCAACAGCGGGAGGAGGGGCAACAGCAGGAGGAGGGGCAACAGCAGGAGGAGGGGCAACAGCAGGAGGAGGGGCAACAGCGGGAGGAGGAGCAACAGCAGGAAGGGCAACAGCAGGAAGGGCAACAGCAGGAGGAGGAATTGCAACAGCAGGAAGGGCAACAGCAGGAAGGGCAACAGCAGGAGGAGGGGCAACAGCAGGAGGAAGGGCAACAGCAGGGGGAAGGGCAACAGCAGGAGGAGGGGCAACAGCAGGGGGAAGGGCAATAGCAGGAGGAGGGGCAACAGCAGGGGGAAGGGCAACAGCAGGAGGAGGGGCAACAGCAGGAGGAAGGGCAATAGCAGGAGGAGGGGCAACAGCAGGGGGAAGGGCAACAGCAGGAGGAGGGGCAACAGCAGGAGGAGGGGCAACAGCAGGAGGGGCAACAGCAGGGGGAAGGGCAACAGCAGGAGGAGGGGCAACAGCAGGAAGAGGAGCAACAGCAGGAGGGGCAACAGCAGGAGGGGCAACAGCAGGGGGAAGGGCAACAGCAGGAGGAGGGGCAACAGCAGGAGGAAGGGCAATAGCAGGAGGAGGGGCAACAGCAGGAGGGGCAACAGCAGGAGGAGGGGCAACAGCAGGAGGAAGGGCAATAGCAGGAGGAGGGGCAACAGCAGGGGGAAGGGCAACAGCAGGAGGAGGGGCAACAGCAGGAGGGGCAACAGCAGGGGGAAGGGCAACAGCAGGAGGAGGGGCAACAGCAGGAAGAGGAGCAACAGCAGGAGGGGCAACAGCAGGAGGAGCAACAGCAGGAGGAGGGGCAACAGCAGGAAGAGGAGCAACAGCAGGAGGGGCAACAGCAGGGGGAAGGGCAACAGCAGGAGGAGCAACAGCAGGGGGAGGGGCAACAGCAGGAGGAGCAACAGCAGGGGGAAGGGCAACAGCAGGAGGAGCAACAGCAGGGGGAGGGGCAACAGCAGGAGGAGGGGCAACAGCAGGAAGAGGAGCAACAGCAGGAGGGGCAACAGCAGGAGGGGCAACAGCAGGAAGAGGAGCAACAGCAGGAGGGGCAACAGCAGGGGGAAGGGCAACAGCAGGAGGAGCAACAGCAGGGGGAGGGGCAACAGCAGGAGGAGGGGCAACAGCAGGAAGAGGAGCAACAGCAGGAGGAGGGGCAACAGCAGGAAGAGGGGCAATAGCAGGAGGAGGGGCAACAGCAGGAGGAAGGGCAACAGCAGGAGGGGCAACAGCAGGAAGAGGAGCAACAGCAGGAGGGGCAACAGCAGGAGGAGGGGCAACAGCAGGAGGAGGGGCAACAGCAGGAGGAGGGGCAACAGCAGGAGGAAGGGCAATAGCAGGAGGAGGGGCAACAGCAGGGGGAAGGGCAACAGCAGGAGGGGCAACAGCAGGAAGAGGAGCAACAGCAGGAGGGGCAACAGCAGGAGGAGGGGCAACAGCAGGAGGAGGGGCAACAGCAGGAGGAGGGGCAACAGCAGGAGGAAGGGCAACAGCAGCAGGAGGGGCAACAGCAGGAGGAGCAACAGCAGGAGGGGCAACAGCAGGAGGAGGGACAACAGCAGGAGGGGCAACAGCAGGGGGAAGGGCAACAGCAGGAGGAGGGGCAACAGCAGGAAGAGGAGCAACAGCAGGAGGGGCAACAGCAGGGGGAAGGGCAACAGCAGGAGGAGGGGCAACAGCAGGAGGGGCAACAGCAGGGGGAAGGGCAACAGCAGGAGGAGGGGCAACAGCAGGAAGAGGAGCAACAGCAGGAGGGGCAACAGCAGGGGGAAGGGCAACAGCAGGAAGAGGAGCAACAGCAGGGGGAAGGACAACAGCAGCAGGAGGAAGGGCAACAGCAGGAGGAGGGGCAACAGCAGGAGGAGGAAGGGCAACAGCAGCAGGAGGAAGGGCAACAGCAGGAGGAAGGGCAACAGCAGGAGGAGGAAGGGCAACAGCAGCAGGAGGAAGGGCAACAGCAGCAGGAGGAAGGGCAACAGCAGGAGGAGGGGCAACAGCAGGAGGAGGGGCAACAGCAGCAGGAGGGGCAACAGCAGCAGGAGGAAGGGCAACAGCAGGAGGAGGGCAACAGCAGGAGGAAGGGCAACAGCAGGAGGAAGGGCAACAGCAGAAGGAGGAAGGGCAACAGCAGGAGGAGGTGCAAGAGCAGGAGGAAGGGCAACAGCAGAAGGAGGAAGGGCAACAGCAGGAGGAGGGGCAACAGCAGGAGGAGGAGCAAGAGCAGGAGGAGGGGCAACAGCAGGAGGAGGAAGGCAACAGCAGGAGGAAGGGCAACAGCAGGAGGAGGAAGGGCAACAGCAGGAGGAGGGGCAACAGCAGGAGGAGGGGCAACAGCAGGAGGAGGGGCAACAGCAGGAGGAGGGGCAACAGCAGGAGGAAGGGCAACAGCAGCAGGAGGAAGGGCAACAGCAGGAGGAAGGGCAACAGCAGGAGGGGCAACAGCAGGAGGAGGGGCAACAGCAGGAGGAGGGGCAACAGCAGGAGGAGGGCAACGAGCAGGAGGAGGGCAACGAGCAGGAGGAGGAGGGCAACGAGCACGAGGAGGGCAACGAGCAGGAGGAGGAGGGCAACGAGCACGAGGAGGGGCAACAGCAGGAGGAGAGGCAAGAGCAGGAGGAGGGGCAACAGCAGGAGGAGGAAGGGCAACAGCAGGAGGAGGGGCAACAGCAGGAGGAGGAAGGGCAACAGCAGGAGGAGGGGCAAGAGCAGGAGGAAGGGCAACAGCAGAAGGAGGAAGGGCAACAGCAGGAGGAGGGGCAACAGCAGGAGGAGAAGGGCAACAGCAGAAGGAGGAGGTGCAAGAGCAGGAGGAGGGGCAACAGCAGGAGGAGGGGCAACAGCAGGAGGAAGGGCAACAGCAGGAGGAGGGGCAACAGCAGGAGGAGGGGCAACAGCAGAGGAGGAGGACAACAGCAGGAGGAGGGACAACAGCAGGAGGAGGAGGGACAACAGCAGGATGAGGGACAACAACAGGAGGAGGGACAACAGCAGGAGGAGGAGGGCAACAGCAGGAGGAGGGGCAACAGCAGGAGGAGGGGCAACAGCAGGAGGAGGGGCAACAGCAGGAGGAGGGGCAACAGCAGGAGGAGGGGCAACAGCAGGAGGAGGGGCAACAGCAGGAGGAGGGGCAACAGCAGGAGGAGGAGGCAACAGCAGGAGGAGGGGCAACAGCAGGAGGAGGGGCAACAGCAGGAGGAGGGGCAACAGCAGGAGGAGGGGCAACAGCAGGAGGAGGGGCAACAGCAGGAGGAGGAAGGGCAACAGCAGGAGGAGGGGCAACAGCAGGAGGAGGGGCAACAGCAGGAGGAGGGGCAACAGCAGGAGGAGGGGCAACAGCAGGAGGAGGGGCAACAGCAGGAGGAGGGGCAACAGCAGGAGGAGGGGCAACAGCAGGAGGAGGGGCAACAGCAGGAGGAGGGGCAACAGCAGGAGGAGGGGCAACAGCAGGAGGAGGGGCAACAGCAGGAGGAGGCAACAGCAGGAGGGGCAACAGCAGGAGGAGGAGCAACAGCAGGAGGAGGGCAACAGCAGGAGGAAGGGCAAGCAGCAGGAGGAAGGGCAACAGCAGGAGGAGGAGGGCAACGAGCAGGAGGAGGGCAACGAGCAGGAGGAGGACAACGAGCAGGAGGAGGACAACGAGCAGGAGGAGAGGGCAACAGCAGGAGGAGGGGCAACAGCAGGAGGAGGGGCAACAGCAGGAGGAGGGGCAACAGCAGGAGGAGAGGGCAACAGCAGGAGGAGGGCAACAGCAGGAGGAGGGCAACAGCAGGAGGAGGGACAACAGCAGGAGGAGGGGCAACAGCAGGAGGAGGGACAACAGCAGGAGGAGGAAGGACAACAGCAGGAGGAGGAGGACAACAGCAGGAGGAGGGGCAACAGCAGGAGGAGGAGGGCAACAGCAGGAGGAGGGGCAACAGCAGGAGGAGGGGCAACAGCAGGAGGAGGGGCAACAGCAGGAGGAGGGGCAACAGCAGGAGGAGGGGCAACAGCAGGAGGAGGGGCAACAGCAGGAGGAGGGGCAACAGCAGGAGGAGGGGCAACAGCAGGAGGAGAGGGGCAACAGCAGGAGGAGGAGGGCAACAGCAGGAGGAGGGGCAACAGCAGGAGGAGGGGCAACAGCAGGAGGAGGGGCAACAGCAGGAGGAGGGGCAACAGCAGGAGGAGGGGCAACAGCAGGAGGAGGGGCAACAGCAGGAGGAGGAGGGGCAACAGCAGGAGGAGGGGCAACAGCAGGAGGAGGGGCAACAGCAGGAGGAGGGGCAACAGCAGGAGGAGGGGCAACAGCAGGAGGAGGAGGGGCAACAGCAGGAGGAGGGGCAACAGCAGGAGGAGGGGCAACAGCAGGAGGAGGGGCAACAGCAGGAGGAGGAGGGGCAACAGCAGGAGGAGGGGCAACAGCAGGAGGAGGGGCAACAGCAGGAGGAGGGGCAACAGCAGGAGGAGGAAGGGCAACAGCAGGAGGAGGAAGGGCAACAGCAGGAGGAGGGGCAACAGCAGGAGGAGGAAGGGCAACAGCAGGAGGAGGGGCAACAGCAGGAGGAGGAAGGGCAACAGCAGGAGGAGGGGCAACAGCAGGAGGAGGAGGGACAACAGCAGGAGGAGGGACAA
>JAWQFJ010031791.1:0-10713 GCA_034096865.1 Theodoxus fluviatilis | reverse complement strand
TAAATATCCTAAATAACACTGGTGCGAGAACTACTTTCATGTATTAACGTAAATTTATGAGGAAATGTCTTCTTCTTGCCGATGTCTCCATCTTCTGAATGAAATTGAGTCCAAGGCATGAGGAACGGTAAAGTATTTATCATATTTTTTGGAAGAAATATGTCAGTATGTGGTGCATTTTTGAAGACAAGACGTTCTGAGTCGTTGTAAAATTGCAGAGCTACACAGAGGAGAAGCGGTACATTGTGACGCAGACCCCCCTGCCCTCCACTGTAGTCAACTTCTGGAGAGCTGTGCTGGAGAACGACGTCAAGGTCATCGTCACTCTTGACCAAACTGAACCCGACCTCGAGGTAAAATTTCCACAGGAAAGCTACGCTCAATTGATCCAAGAATGACATTATGAGTAAAATGGAAATGCAATATTCTCTGAATGGATTGTTTATAATTTTGTTTCACATTTGTTTAGCTTATATTACAAATGTGCAGAAAGAGGAAACAAAGGAAAATAAAACAAACACAGAAATAAATGACCTGTTTGGGATAGCATTGTGTGAAAAGCAAAGGATGTCAGCAATGAAAAGTACGTTGATTTCAAGAAGGACATGAAGCAATAGGAACTCTGTGAGCGTATTGTTGGAAGATAGACATGTACATCAAGCCATTTTTTGGAGATGGAGAAAGCTCTAATAGCCGACTGTTATCATGTCACTACTCAGGCCGGAGTGGGGGTGTACGTGCCAATGGGGGAGACGCCACTCACCCTGGGTCCACTGACCTTGACCCCGATGCAAACGGAGAAGAAGCACATCTACACTCTCCATACCATCGACGTCACTATGGTACTGACATCTTTCCATCTGCTTTCTCTTTTCCCCTGTACAGGTCTTGTAATCTCAGAAAGTGTGTGTGTGTGTGTGTGTGTGTGTGTGTGTGTGTGTGTGTGTGTGTGTGTGTGTGTGTGTGTGTGCCCGCGCGCGCGCACCTGCTGCAGTATTGGAAATATAGTCTAACAATTAAACTAACGTTCAAACAAATAACCATTCACAGATAATTCGCTATTTAGTAAGTGTTTTTCCAACGCTGCCCATTTATTTACAAAATGAATCGGGCACTTTGTCACTGCCTTTTCTGGTTTTATAGACTATTATGTGCACGCAGAGACTAAAAGATTTTGAGGATAAATCAGGGCTTATCTTTTATCAATTCCTGCTACTGTCCAAGTCCTCTGATGCAGAAACCCTGTACAAAGAATGGTGCTTTGTTGGACAGGGCAAGGAAAACCCAAGACGTGTTCTGCAATTCGTTGTCCACTCTTGGCCAGACAGCAAAGAGGTGCCCTCTGACCCTCGGCAGATGGTCAGTCTGGCCCGGACCGTCCTGGACTACACACCTCCACAGCAAGGAGTCATCCTCCTCCACTGCAGGTAGTTTCTACGTACCCACTTGCCCTGTTCTGAAGACTTAACCCGCAATTTACCCAATCCACGGAACCATTCAGCATGCCAATCAACAAGCGATCCAAGTATGATAGTTAGTTGAAGTTGTTTGCGGCTGCGTATTCCAGATTCTACACCAAGCACTGCCGGCGACCTTGATATTGGAGTCAGCACAAAGAAGATCTTCTGAATATTCAGCGCCTTTAAATTAATTCCCTGTTTGTGCTGAATTCTGCCTCTTATTAAGTGTTAAGCATGAGTTGGAGACTGGGCGGTAGTGGAGCTGGCTGACTGCGTAGTAGTATGATGGGAAAAGGAATATTGTAATAGCAGGCGTCCTGTAGTAGTGGTCTCACTGGACAGGCGACTGGATATGTATAGCTGACAGCTTGCTTTGTTAGTGGGGTCACCAGGCTCGTCCATATAGCTCAATTGTAGCCAGAAGTTCCACCTGATGAGGGGGACATCAAGCAGCTCCGATCGTATGTTGTACTCTCATACTTAGTGTTTGACTGATTGGTTGCTTGAATTCTCTGTTAGACTTTGCTACTGTTCAATTATGTCGAAGAAGACCAGTGAGGGGTAATATCATGCTATGAGCAAAATAATTTTTTCCAAAGAGCGTTCCTATCGTCACAAGCTGTTGCTGAACTAAAGTTGGGCTTGTCTCCATGGCCACAGGGACGGCGCCAGACGGAGCGGACTGCTGTGCGCACTGCTGGCCTTGCTGGAGCGCTGTGACTCGGACAGGGAGGTGGCCGTGCCCTACGTGGTGGGCGTGCTCAAGTCCATCAGGCCCCAGGCAGTCCACACTCAGGTGGGATTACGCGTTCTCCTTTCTAGTCTTTATGATGATCTTTGTCTTCGTTCTTTGCAGTAAATCCATACATGAAGTGATGTTGTATTTTACTACTTTGTCTTTTCTGAGCCTTTGTCTTTCACGAAACATGTTGTCATACCAGCCTTTTGTTACACAATAACGAACTGTGGACGCCTTTCTTCTGGAAGGGACATGTGGCTATGTGAAATCGCTTTTCTGTCATGGGTGTGATTATCTTCAAATACCTTCACTGCAAACATACTAATTTCGAAAGTCTTCAGGCCATTGCACTCTGGTATTCTGAGAAAGCGTTCTAGTTGTGTATGATGTTCTTCTCTTAATCTTTTTTTCATTGATATTTGTCTTCTACAAAAGCACCTGCCTTCTTCCTAGTATTACTTTGTTCGATGTGTTTATGACTTGGGAGCCCATGCACTGTCTTGAAGAGCTTTGTCAAGTACAGGCATTCTTGTGGACATTCTACAAGGGCTGAAACAGTACCTTTGACTTTGATTTGCCTGTAACTGTGTCACTCATACAGTTGCATCGTCAGAAAAAGTGCAAAATATTAGAATGGTACAAAAATGAATGTAATTGTTTTCTTAATTAACAGAAATGCAGTTACTGGCATTTTGAGATCCATATTCGCAAATTCGTGAATTTCTTTGAAAATGAGAGAAGGAAGATGAGGAAACACTGGGGGGGGGGGGATGAATGGCAGGGGGGCAGGTGAACATTTTTACGTGTTATTGGATACAGCTTTCATATCATACATCAAATAGGTACACTTTCTGATCGTGGCCTTTGTAACACCATTGTCGTGATAAAACTTTTTTTCCAGGAGCAGTACGCCTTCCTGTACTCCGCCATGTTGAGTCACGTGAACAGCAGCCAGGTGTACGAGAACGTTCCCGGACCAAAGGCCAAGTCTGGGGGCGTTGCCATTGGCGACAGCGTCTACAGCAATTAGAACGTGAAGAGCGGGATGAAACGAGCTTCACTGCTGTAGGGCTTGGAAAAAGTTATTAATGCAAATGCTTTGGTAGCAATATGCTTAGAACTTCCCATTAAAAACTTTGCCAATAACATCATTAGCCCGTTTGATTTTTCAATCTTTTGAGATATTTTGCTTCGTCATGTATGTTTTTATTTACATGTCAATAGCTTTTTACTTAGATGTAACTGAAATACATGTATCATTTGCTTTTGAAAGTCATTGTTTCTTGTACTGCAGATCTGAAGGAAATATCTAAGGTTGTTTTATCAAAATTGTCAGTAAAATGTCTAACGCGCCATAACACAATTACATTTTCTTTAACTGTAGACTGGGCATGCAGAATATCATTCAGTAATGCAGTCGCAACGTACTTTATACCATGTACAACAATTGTAAAAATATATTCACTATGCTTTTATTAAATCAAATGTGGCTTATCTCTATTAATATGTGTTATGGAATACTCTCTGCTATTTTTCACAAATGTTATGCACATTTTCTTCGTTTGAATCAGGTACCACTGTGTTTTCAACCTCTCCATAAGCTGTATTGAGCGGAATTTTCCTTTACTAACATCTATAATGTGCATATATTACGTTAAATAAAATAACGGATTCTCATTTTGATTTGGGCTTCGATATCTCAAAGTAGGACATGCCTGCAGCTTTCTCTGGATATGTCACGCTCCCTTTACATTTTCAATTTTTCATGTCCTTGAAATAGTAATATGCGTGTGCTAGCTACAAAGTAAACGATAGACACGTGGTTGTTGAAAGTGTTTACGATTAATACCGCCAATAAACAAAACTGAATCATTGAGAAGTTCGTTAGTTCAGAAAATGTTACAAGAGGCAAAAAATACTTCCTACCTTGAAAAAGGGACAACAACTGCTTCAATTTCAGTCTCGTAACCGTGAAGGTCAGAGCGATAAAGATGAAAGTATAACAATGAAATTTATATTAGTAAGACTAGTTTTACAGGAGGATCAGAATGTTGAACGTCGATGTAGAAATAAGAATGGGACTAAAAACTGAAACAGTCTTTTGCGTTTTCCTTTGACCGTATAACTTTCAAACTTGTGAATTCTTCCTTCAGAATCCTACAACATGCCTCTTAGCAGACATAGAAAACGTACTGGGAGCACCCCTTGCATATCTTTTCAACAGAAACATTGAAAAGTGCACCTAATTGAGATGCAGAAGTAGATGGGAAATGTGTCATTTCCCAAGTTGTGTGAAGACATTCAAGGATTTTGCTAGTTATCAAGACACCTGTTTTCGATGTACTCTGATTTCAAATGTGTCTGTCCAGCTCTGGGCCAAATAAAAAACGAATATGACCAAAAAGCAAAGGGTAATTATCCGTGTGCAGGTCGATGGTTTATGTGACAGCCCCAAAATCCTCAATAAGAAATGTAATTATTTAATGAGATGCAAACCACTCATAAGTGCATAAATACGTGATGTAGCAATTAGTTGGAATGTATACGAAAAGAGCTGTATTTCCCCATCGGCATGTTAATAATGTCATTCCTATTTAATGTTTGTGTTTCCCTTGCATCTTGCACATTTTACTCTTTGTCCCAGTCTTTATGTTTTCTATGACTCATTTGAAAAACACGTTTTTGTTTTGTCTGCGTATTTCGAATGCATTAACATGCCGTAAAACATCATATGTACATTTTCACTTGTGAAATTCATAATTTGGAAAACCTTTAAACTATTTTACCCACTTCAAATGATACTGCTTGAGTAATATCACTACCGCGTATTATAGCTACGCCATACATTAGATTTCGTGAACTATTTTGGAAACACTATTTGCATATACTCTCTTTTAATGCCTATTAGAGGTCTACTAACCTGGATTTGTGTTTGTGTAGAAGCTTGTGCACTGAAACATGATGGGAGCAGGTGAGGCTGCTCTCATCGTTTGTTTGCCAAACAGCTATATACAATAAAACGTTTTCACATTATGTTGACGTCCATTCTAATGTTTGGGTGAGTTCATCAATCAAGCAGCCAGGCAACCAGTCACTCCACAAAGTCAGGCTGTACCCATCGTACTATCTCTCCAAATTCAACCTACACACTCACCTGTTCAGGCATGCTAAGGACAGTCTGTTAGCCTTCAAGCATGTCACTGTACTATACAAAAGCAATTAATTTTTTGGAAGTGAGTCTATCTTCCCCTTGACGAATTCTGGCAAGAATGTTGAGATTTTCATTTCATTAGCTCCATATTTCACCCACCTCTGTGTTGCTGCAAGAAACGTTTCAAATGTTGCTGACAGGCATGCTGCACAATCGACTGAAAGGCATGAGCTCATCCAGTATTGATGGGGGAAAGTTCCAAATTGGCGTGTTTACGATCCCTTTTTCCCTCTCCAATGAAATATCCACCTGCGGTTAGGGATAAGAATCTTATAGTACGTGGCCTTAAATAGCCTACAAAGGATCACGAGGCAGTCACCCAACACTCCATTTCATTCCAATGACATGAATGCTTCAATCCCTCCATACTATGAGCCCGAATTCACATCAGCAAGACATTGTGACGTTGTGTAGTGAGATTGACATTGACTCCCACGGGGTGGCCAGACTGATGCGTACATTTTGCAGTGAAAACCAAACATTCGCACGTCATTTTGTGTTAATTAGTATACGATTCTAGAAAACAACTTCTTCAACAGACTGTTACTCAAAAGCGCTATTTCGATTTTTAAGCGTTTTTTTTTTCAAGATTGGGAAGAGCATTCAAAGTACTTCCAAGATCAACAATCTAAATCGTAATAAGTGGAGATAAAACCCAGAATGTAGTGAAATGTCACGCACATCGTGCTAACATTCCACTCACCGACTTCCCGCACAGAGCCTGACGGCAAGGCGCTCGATGAGAAAGGCAGCCTTCCATCAATCTTATACCACTTCCAATGTGTAGCGCATTACACGTCCTTCTATTTGCCTGGCCACAATATTCACCCAGTCATGCAGCTAGTCACATTCACGCAGCAATGAACGGACTACATCGACAGGGTATCCGTTAAACCAGCTATCTTATCTCCGTATTTCCAACGACCCATTCCACCAACCGGTCACTCTTTCTGCATTACCTACTACATGGTCTCCTGACAAAGTCGGCATTATGGTCGCATATGTGTGCACCTCTAGAGATTACATCTTAGACTAACAACAGAAATACTCGGCAGCAGCTGTGCGACAATAAAATGTGCTACTCATACGGAAGGAGAATAGCGCACGCACGCACACATGATGGCACGTGTGGACACGCACGTGAACTACGCACACACGATGCACACTCGCGCGCGCACAAACACACACACACACACACACACACACACACACACACACACACACATATTCCGACCCCAAACACCCCCACCCCCTCCTCCAAACCACCACCCCTCCCCCCACCCCCCTAAAATATCGAAAGTTCAGGAATGTAACTTGAATAACATTTTGGGCGCAAGGTTGGGTTTTCCCCTCAGTTCAATGAGCGACTTTTTTGGAGTTGTAAGCGTAGATGTGATTTTTTTTAATGCGTGCTAACTGATATTAGATTTAGAGCTTGAATTTTCAATGATATTACGCTTACAACTCGCTTTTTCGCTTACAACTGTCATGAGGTCAGCGCGTGATCACGGGCTGACCTCATGACAAGCTGGCCAATGAGATGCAAGGAACGAAACGGCCATCTCTTTGCGTGGTTTTCATTGGTTCGAACACTGGAGTTGTAAGCGAAAAAGAACTTGTGTAATATCGAAAATTCAAGCTCTAAACCTAATATCAGCTAGCACGCATTAAAAAAAAACACATCTAAGTAAACCAGCCAGCCTAGTACTGTGAACAGATTTGAAAGCGACAGCAAGAAAACAATAAAAAAAACTCGAACACTCAGGTCTAATCTAAGCGAAACAACTTGTCACTGTGTAACAACCAAGCCCCTTGGAGCCGACGCGCCGCCAAGCGGCGGCAAGGGAGATAATTTCCAAAAAAGTCGCTCATTGCGCATTGTGGTGTAAGGGAGGTAACCCTTTCACACGTGAGAATATATATATATATATATATATATATATATATATATATATATATATATATATATATATATATATATATATATATATATATATATATATATATATATGTTATCTCCCTCTTACACATTTAGTTGTGACGGAGACTGTTTTTGTATACATGCTCAGATAGAAGTGCCAGATGACTGTCCCCATACATTTGATTTGGCTGTCTGGTTATTTATCGAAATGATAGCAGGCTACTATGATTGACATTTTCCCACTCTAGTACCGGAAAACCCCAGGTGGCATGCTCAACAGAGGCGGAGATTCATACTGTTCTGTAGTTCCAGAGCAGGAAAAGGGTCGTCATAACAGTTAGACTCACATGCCACGGGGTTCTATATGGTATTACGTCCTCTATTTGTTTGATCTGTCTGTCTGCGTATCTCTGTGCCTGCATACATTGGGGTGGGGGTGGGGGTGTCTGTGTGTGTGTGTGTGTGTTTGAGTGTGAGTGTATGTATGAGTGTGTGTTTGTGTGTGAGTGTATGTACGAGTGTGTGTGCGCGCGCGTGTGTGGGTTTGTGCATCATGTGTGTGTGTTGTGTGCGCACGTGCGCACACCTGCGTGTATGTATGCACGTGCGAGTGTGTCCGTGTGTGTATGCTTGTCTGTATGGGTCTGTCCATGTGTCTGTCAGTGTGTCCGTCCGTCCGTCCGTCCGTCCGTCCGTCCGTCCACGTGCGAGTGCGTCCGTGTGTGTATGCGTGTCTGTATGGGTCTGTCCATGTGTCTGTCAGTGTGACTGTCCGTCCGTCCGTCCGTCC
This sequence comes from Theodoxus fluviatilis, assembly GCA_034096865.1. Lineage (NCBI taxonomy): Eukaryota > Metazoa > Mollusca > Gastropoda > Cycloneritida > Neritidae > Theodoxus > Theodoxus fluviatilis. Next base: position 2,592 of record JAWQFJ010031791.1, on the reverse strand, counting down.
GTCCGTCTGTCTGCCCACCCGTCCGTCAGTCCACCCGCCTGCCTGTCGGTCTGTGTATCAGTCTGTCTGTCTGTCTGCCCACCGGCCGGCCGTCCACCCGCCTGCCTGTCGGTCTGTGTATCAGTCTGTTTGTCTGTCTGGCCGTGTCTGCGTACCTTTCTGTTTGTATGTCTGTCTGTGTCTGTGCATTTATCTGTTCGTCTGTCTGTGTCTGCTTAACTATGTAATTGTCTATGTATCTGTCTGTTTGTCTCTCTGGGTGTCTGTCTGTCTGTTCGTCTGCTTTTGTCTTTGTTTGTGTCTGTGTATCTGCCTGCCTGCCTGCCTGCCTACCTGCCTGCCTGCCTGCCTGCTACCTGCATGTCTGCCTGCATGCCTGCCTGCCTGCTCGCCCGTATGTCTGTCTGTCTGTTTACACAATGAGTAGCACTGAACACATCTATGCGGAACTAAGTTCAATCCTGTGCAAGTTCCAACCATCGACAAGCCAGTCTTATTGGGAGACTTCGATTCCATATCGGCTGCGACTGCAGTCAGTGGGAAAGGGTAGTTGCGAAACATGGCATCAGCAAGGTCAACAGTAATGCCTTCCTCTGCTAGCATATGTGCAAAACACAACCTCACCATCACCAACACTGTCTCCAGGCAGGCCAACAACTACACGATCACCGAGTTGCACCTCAGTTCCAGACAGTAGCATATGATTGACTATGTCATTGTCCGCTGTCGCTATTGCTAGGGAAGTTTTGGGTCTACCTGAATTATTGCCCTTTAATCCAAAGATATTAATTTAATAAGCAGACACAATTCCCTAAGGTTTTCATACAAAACCTGATTGTCGCTTCCCTGCAACTAAAAGAATAAATAAGGAAAACAACCACAATTAAATGAGACACTGAGGGTAAATTCAATTTTAAAACAATGTTTAATCAAAGAAAAGAAAGCTGAAAAGAAATCCCAACCCCAAAGGCAATCCCCAAGCATGCACAATAACAATACACAAATGACTCTCTCCTCTACGCACAAGTCCACAGGGTGAGGTAACACGCCCCAGCAGGCGTGGCCTCACTCGACTACTTGGAAAGCGTAGGGTGCCCTCCAATCACAGGCCTCCGCACGTGACCGGAGGTCACCCACGCTTAAATTTACATACAATGACGGACGCCCCGCGTCTTCTCTCCTCTCGCTCTAACAGCGATGTAGTATCACGCTCTTGACCCACGTAATCGCTCCTAACGAAGGAACTTAACGATTACTGTCCTCTCACTTTCTCAAGTCAGGGATAAGAATAATACCAATTACTCTAGACTCTTAGGTGGCACCTCGAGCACACCCATACGCAGTTTCATCTCCTCTGAGAATGAATTCAAACGGCAGCGTCCTCCCAACCACCCCTGCGTAGTCTGTCCCTCTTCACACCTGAGAAATATAATAATGGCCTCCAGCCAAAGTTACATGTCAGAGTTTCCCTCGGCTTCACTCACGGATAATGACGCGTAAGAAGACCACTCTTACCGTACAGCACTCTCTCTTGATTCCCTCCGGAATAGCACATATTATCCAGCACGAATCTGACACAACACACACAAATATCCCTCAATGGATAGGTCTACGTGAACCTCCCTGTTCACGCGCTCTTCTTCCTGTCGTCAGTCTCCCCTCCAGCGGTGTAGCGGACAAGTACTCCCCTCCTCGTAGACGCATCCACCAAGGTACTTGGACCCTGACCCTCCTGTCAGCTCTGGGAGAAGTCGCCCCAGCGACTCGCATCACCCTCGGTAGAGACTCCTGCACATCGCTCCGACGAGCGTGGATACACTCAGAGGAACATACACGCAGTGACACACTACTGCAGTGGCCACGATACGAATACTGATGAAGAAGATGGATAATACAATTCAATTCTCTCTCTCTACGTCCTTACTGTGGCCTGAAATGACACCAATAACAACCAGTTACTAGCTATACGATAAAGCGGTGCCCCGCTGCACTTTCAACACAAGCCAAACTCCACTTTCTCACTCCAATTACACTAGACGCTCCCGCGCGTCTTTAATTACAAAAAAACAAAGACTAGTTTCACTATGAACAATTAGATATTTGCCTCGGCTTTCCGCCTAGACAATTACTCACTCTGTCAAGCAATTTAATCATTATCTAATTCAGTCCAAAATGGCGTTCTCACACGTGCATACGCACACATGCATTCAAGCACATATTTACATCACCCACCCCAGAATGACAGGCCGTGAATTTGACGGAATGTTGTTCTTCCCAGAGCACCATGCTCCCTCGGCAGACGTAGCACCCATGGTCTACGGCGTCTCATACGCACACACGTCCAGCTCACCCACCGGCAAGCGATGATATGCCCGCCTTCGCGCCTGACGCTAAACGGTCCAGCACTCCACGCTATGATTACCCAATTAGGGAAAACTATCATGTCATGAGGGGACACGCTCCCGAGGTCGCGTTCGAATCTCCCTCAATTTCCCACTGATTCAATCTATCCCCCTACGGTCAATTGGTCCCCGTTAGCAACAACACCTGAGCTCAGAACTTTCCAACCTATTTTTAGCTCAGGCCTTGTGC
>JAWQFJ010031789.1:45000-52246 GCA_034096865.1 Theodoxus fluviatilis | reverse complement strand
GGGAGGGGAGGGAGGAGGGGGGGAGGAGGGGGAGGGAGGGAGGGAGGGGAGGGGAGGGGGGAGAGGGAGGGAGGGGAGAGGGGGGAGAGGGGAGGGGGGAGAGGGGAGGGAGAGGGGGGAGGGAGGGAGGGGGGAGGGAGGGGAGAGGAGGAGGGGAGGAGGGGAGGAGGGAGGGAGGGGAGAGGAGGGAGGGAGGAAGGGGAGGGGGAGGAGAGGGGAGGGAGGGGGAGGGGAGGAGAGGGAGGAGGGAGGAAGGAGGGGGGAGGGGGGGTGGAAGGAGGGGGGGGGGAGGGAGAGAGGGGAGGAGGAGGGAGAGAGGGGGGGAGGAGGAGGGAGAGAGGGAGAGGAGGAGGGAGGGAGAGAGAGGTGGGAGGAGGAGAGAGATGGGGGGAGGGGGGGGGAGGAAGGGAGGGAGGGGAGGAGGGAGAGGGAGGAGAGGGAAAAGGGGAGGGAGGAGAGGGAGAAGGGGAGGGAGGAGAGGGAGAAGGGGAGGGAGGGAGGGGGAGAGGAGGGGAGGGAAGGGAGGGAGGGGGAGGGAGAGGGGGAGAGGGACGGGGGGAGGGGGACGGGAGGAGGAGAGGGGAGAGGAGGGGGAGAGGGGAGGGGGAGGGGGAGAGGGGGAAGGAGGAGAGGGGGAGGAGGGGAGGGGGAGGGGAGGGGGAGAGAGGGGAGGGGGGGAAGGGGAGGGGGGGAGGAGGAGGGGGGAGGAGAGGAGGGGGGGAGGAGAGGGAGGGAGGGAGAGGGAGGGAGGGAGGCAGGGGAGGAGGGGGGAGGGAGAGGGAGGGAGGGGGGGAGGGGGAGGAGAGGGAGGGAGGGGGAGAGAGGAGGGGAGGAGAGGGGAGCGGAGGGAGGAGAGGAGGGGGAGGGGAGGAGGACAGGGGGGGGGGGGGGAGGAGGAGAGGGGGGAGGGAGGAGGAGAGGGGGGAGGGGAAGGAGGGGGGAGGGAGGGAAGGGGGAGAGGGGGGGGGGGGGAGGGAGGGGAGGGGAGGGAGAGGGGGGAGAGGGGGGGAGGAGGGGAGGGAGAGAGGGAGGGGAGGGAGGGGAGGGAGGGGGAGAGGAGGGAGGGGAGGGGAGGAGGGGGAGAGGGGGGGGGAGGAGGGAGGAGGGAGGGGGGAGAGAGGGGGAGGGGGGAGAAGGAGGGAGGGGGGGGAGGGAGGGGGGAGGGGGGGAGGGAGGGGAGGAGGGGAGGGGGGAGGGAGGGGAGAGAGGGGAGGGAGGGGAGGGGAGGGGAGGGGGGAGAGGAGGGAGGGGGGGGGGAGGAGGGAGGGGAGAGGAGGAGGGGGAGGGGGGAGAGGGGGGAGAGGGAGGAGGGGGAGGGGAGGGGGAGGGGGAGAAGGAGGGAGGAGGGAGGAGGTGGGAGGAGGAAAGAGGGGGAGGAGGGAGGAGGAGAGGAGGGAGGGGAGGGAGGAGGAGAAGGTGGGGGAGGAGGGGGAGGAGGGGGGGAGAGGAGGAGGAGAGGAGGGGGGGAGGAGGGAGAGGGGGAGGGAGGAGGGAGGGAGGGGAGGGGGGGAGAGGGAGAGGAGGGGAGGAGAGGGGGAGGAGAGGGAGGGGGAAGAGGGAGAGGGGGAGGGAGAGGGAGAGAGGGAAGGAGGGGGAGGAGGGGGGAGGGGGAGGGGGGATAAGGAGGGGGAGGAGGAGGGGAGAGGGGGGGAAGGGAGGGGAGGGGGGGAGGAGGGGGGGGGAGGAGGGAGGGGGGGAGGGAGGGGGGAGGCGGAGGAGGCGGAGGAGGGGGGGGAGGGAGGGAGGGGGGGGGAGAGGGAGGGGGGAGAGGGAGGGGGGAGGGAGGGAGGAAGGGAAGGGGGGAGGGAGGGGGAGGGGGGGGGGGAGAGGGGGGAGGAGGGAGGGGAGGAGGGGGGGAGGGGGGAGGGGAGGAGGGGGAGGAGGGAGGGGAGGGAGGGGGGAGTGAGGGAGGGAGGGAGGGGAGGAGCGGAGGAGGAGGGAGGGGGGGGAGGGGAAGGGGAGGAGGGAGAGGGGGAGGGGGAGGGGGGAGGGAGGAGGGAGGGGGAAGGGGGGAGAGGGGGGAGGGGGGGGGAGGGAGGAGGGGGAGGGGGGAGGGGAGGGGGAGAGAGAAAGGGGGGGAGGGGGAGGGGGGAGAGGGAGGAGGGGGGAGGGGGGGGAGGGAGGAGGGGGGAGAGGGGGAGGGGGGGGAGGAGGGGGAGGGGGGGGGAGGGGAGAGGGGAGGGGGGGGGGAAGAGGGGGGGGGGGGGAGGAGGAGGGGGGGGAGGGGGAGAGGAGGGGGAGGGGAGGAGAGGGGAGGGGGGGAGGGGAGAGGAGGGGGGAGGAGGGGAGGGAGGAGGGGAGGGGGGAGGGGAGGGGGGTGGGAGGGGGGGGAGGGAGAGGGGAGGGGGGAGGGAGGGGAGGGGGGGGGGGGGAGGAGGGGGGAGGGAGGGGGGGAGGAGGGGGGGAGGGGAGGGGGGGAGGAGGAGGGGAGGGAGGGGGGGGAGGAGAGAGGGGGGGAGGGGAGAGGAGGGAGAGGAGGGGGGAGGGGAGGGGAGGGGGGGGGGAAGGGGAGGGAGGGGGAGGGAGGGAGGAGGGGGGAGGGGGAGGGGGGGGAGGAGGGGAGGCGGGAGGGGCGGGGGGAGGAGGGGAGGGAGGCGGAGGGAGGGAGGGGAGGAGGGAGAGGGGGGCGGAGGAGGGGGGAGGGGGAGAGGAAGAGGAGGAGGGGGGGAGGGAGGGGAGGGGGGGGAGAGGAGGGGGGAGGAGGAGGAGGGAGGAGGGGGGAGGGGAGGGGGAGGAGGGAGGGAGGAGGGGGAGGAGGAGGGGAGGGGAGGGGGAGGGGGGAGAGGGGGGAGGAGGGGAGGGAGAGGAGGGGGGAGGGGGGGGAGGAGGGGAGGGAGGGGGAGAGGGGAGGGGAGAGGGAGGGAGGGGGAGGGGGTGAGGGGAGGGGGGGGAGGGGGGAGGAGGGGGAGGAGGGGGAGGGGGAGGGAGGGAGGGGAGGGAGGGGAGAAGGGGGAGGAGAGGGGAGGGGAGGAGGGGAGGAGGGGGAGGGGGGGGAGGAGCAGGGGGGAGGAGGGGGGGGGGAGGGAGGGGGGGAAGGGGGGGGGGAGGGGGGGGAGAGGGGGGAGGGAGGAGGGAGGGGGGAGGGGGGGAGGGGGGGGGAGGGGGGGAGGGGGGAGAGGGGGAGGAGGAGAGGGGGGAGGGGGAGGGGGGGAGGAGGAGGGAGGGGGGAGGGGGGGGGAGGAGGGGAGGGAGAGGGGGAGGGGAGGGGAGGAGGGGGGAGGGGAGGAGGAGGGGAGAGGGGGGAGAGGGAGGAGGGGAGGGGAGGGGGGGGAGGAGGGGAGGGAGGAGGGGAGGGGGGAGGGAGGGAGAGGGGGGGGAGAGGAGGAGGGGAGGGAGGAGGGGAGGGAGGAGGGGAGGGAGGAGGGGAGGGGAGGGAGAGAGGGGGGGGAGGGAGGGAGGAGGGGGGGAGGGAGGGAGGAGGGAGGGGGGGAGGGGGGGAGGGGAGGGAGGGAGGGAGGGGGGAGGGGGGGGGGAGGGGGAGGGGGGGAGGAGGAGGGGGGAGGGAGGGGGGGGAGGGGGAGGGGGGGAGGAGGGGGGAGGGAGGGGGAGGGGGAGAGGGAGGGGGAGGGAGGGGGAGGGGGGAGGGGGGAGGGGAGGGGGGAGAGGGAGAGGGAGAGGAGGAGGGGGGGGGGGGAGGAGGGAGGGGGAGGGGAGGAGGGGAGGGGGGGAGGAGGGGGAGGGAGAGAGGAGAGGGGAGGAGAGGGGAGGGGGAGGGAGGGGGGAGGGGGGAGGGGAGGGGAGGAGGGGGGAGGAGGGAGGGGGGGAGGAGGGGAGGGGGGAGGGGAGGGAGAGGGAGGGGAGGGAGGAGGGGGAGGGGGGGGAGGGGGAGGGGAGGGGGAGAGGGGAGGAGGGAGGGAGGGGGGAGGGAGGGGGGGGGGAGGGAGGGGAGAGGGAGGGGGGAGGAGGGAGGAGGGAGGGGGGAGAGGGAGGGGGGAGGGGGGGAGGCGGGGAGGGAGGGGGAGGGGGGGGAGGGAGGGGGAGGGGGGGGGGAGGGGGAAGGGGGGAGGAGGGGAGGGGAGGGGAGGGGAGGAGAGGGGAGAGGGGCGAAGGGCGGGGAGGGAGGAGGGGGAGAGGGGAGGGGGAGGGAGGAGGGAGGGAGGGGAGGGGGAGGGGAAGGGATGGGGGAGAGGAGGAGAGGGAGGAGTAGGGGGGGGGGAGGGGAGGGAGGGGAGGAGGGGAGGGGGGAGAGGGGGGGAGGGAGGAGGGAGGGGGGGGGGGAGGAGGGAGGCGGGGGGGGAGGGGAGGGAGGGGAGGAAGGGAGGGAGGGGGAGGGGAGGGGAGGGGGGGGGGAGAGGGAGGGGGTGGGGGAGAGGGAGGGGGAGGGGGAGAGGGGAGGGAGGGGAAGGGAGAGGGGAGGGGGGGAGGGGGAGAGGGGGGAGGGAGGGAGGGAGGGGAGGGGGGGAGGGAGGGGGAGGGGGAGGAGGGGGGGGGAGGGAGGAGGGGGGGGGGGGGGAGGGGAGGGGAGGGGGAGGGGAGGGAGGGGGGAGGAGAGGGGGGGGGAGGGGGGGGCGGGGAGGAGGGGGGGAGGGGGGGAGGGAAGGGGACAGGGAGGGGGGAGGGGGGGGGGAGGGGGGGGGAGGGAGGGAGGGGAGGGGGGGAGGGGAGGAGGGGGGGAGGGGGGGGAGGGGAGGAGGGGGGCGGGGGGAGGGGGGGGGGAGGGGGGGAGGGAGGGGGGGAGGGGGGGGGGAGGGGAGGGAGGGGGGGGAGGGGGAGGGGGAGGGGGGGGAGGGGAGGGGGGAGGAGGGGGGAGGGAGGAGGGGGGGGGAGGGAGGGGGAGGGGGGGGGGAGGGGGGGAGGGGGAGGGGGGGGAGAGGGGGGGGAGGGGTGGGGGGGGGAGGGAGGAGGGAGGGGAGGGGGAGGGGAGGAGGGGAGGGGGGGGGAGGAGGGAGAGGGGGAGGGGGGGGGAGGGAGGGAGGAGGGGAGGGGAGGGGGGGGGAGGAGAGGGGAGGGGAGGGGGAGGGAGAGGGGAAGGAGGAGGGGGGAGGAGGGAGGGGAGGAGGGAGGGGGAGGGCGGGGGAAGGAAGGGGAGGAGGAGGGGGGGAGGGAGGGGGGAGGGGGGGGGAGGAGGGAGGAGGGGGGGAGGGGGGGAGAGGGGGGAGGAGGGGGAGGGGGAGGAGGGAGGAGAGGGGGGAGGGGGGGAGGGGAAGAGGGAGGGGGAGGAGGGGGAGGGGGAGGAGGGGAGGGGGAGGAGGGGGAGGGGGGAGGGAGGGGGGAGGGGAGGGGGGAGGGAGGGGGGGGAGGAGGGGAGGGGGGAGGAGGGGGAGGGGGGGGAGGGGGGGGGAGGAGGGGGAGGAGGGGGGGAGGGAGAGGGGAGGAGGGAGGAGGGGGAGGGGAAGAGGAGGGAGGGGAGGGGGGAGGGAGGGGAGGGGGGAGAGGGGGGGGGGGAGGAGGGGAGGGAGGGGGGAGGGGGGAGGGAGGGGGGAGAGGGAGGGGGAGGGGGGAGGGGGGGAGGGGGGGAGAGGGGAGGGGGAGGGGGGAGGGGGGAGGGGGAGGGAGGAGAGGGGGAGGGGGAGAGGAGGGGGGAGGAGGGGGGGAGGGGGGAGGGGAGGGGGAGAGAGGGGGGAGGAGGAGGGGGGGAGGGGGAGGGAGAGGGAGGGGGGGAGGGGAGGGGAGGAGGGGGGAGGAGGGAGGGGGAGGGGGAGGGGGGGGAGGGAGGAGAGGGGAGGGGGAGGGGAGGGGGGGAGGGAGAGGGAGGGGGAAGGAGGAGGGGAGGGAGGAGGGAGAGGGGAGGGGGAGGAGGGGGGGAGGGGGAGGGGGAGGGGGGGGAGGGAGGGAGGGAGGAGGAGGGAGGAGGAGGGGAGGAGGAGGAGGGGGGGAGGGGGGGGGGAGGGAGGGAGAGGGGGAGGAGGGGGGGAGGGGGAGGGGGGAGGAGGGGAGAGGGGGGAGGGAGGAGAGGAGGAGGGGGGGGAGGGGAGGAGGGGAGGTGGGGAGGCACGAGGGAGGGGAGGAGGGGAGGGGGGGAGGGGGGAGGGGAGGGGAGGGGGAGGAGGGGGAGGGGGAGGGGAGGGGGGGGAGGAGGGAGGGGGGGGGGAGGAGGGAGGGGGGGGGGAGGGGGAGGAGGGAGAAGGAGGGGGGAGGAGGAGGGAGGGAGGGGGAGGAGGAGGGAGGGGGGAGGGGGGGGGAGGGGGGGGAGGGGGAGGGGGAGAGGGAGGGGAGGGGGAGGGGGGGAGGAGGAGGGGGGGAGGGGAGGAGGGAGGAGGGGGGGGAGGGGAGAGGGGAGGGGGAGGGGGGGAGGAGGGAGGGGAGGGAGGGGAGGGAGGAGGAGGGGGAGGAGGAGGGGAAGGGGGGGGGGGGGGGGGGGGGCAGGGAGGGGAGGGGAGGGAGGGGGAGGGGAGGGGGGGGAGGGGGGGGAGGGAGGGAAGGGAGGGGGGGGGGAGGGGGGAGGGGGGGGGAGGGGGGGAGAGGGGGGGGGAGGAGGGGGGGAGGGGAGGAGGAGGGGGGGGGGAGGGAGGAGGGGGGGAGGAGGGGAGGGGGAGGGGGGGAGGAGGAGGGGGGGAGGAGGAGGGGGGAGGGAGGGGGGGAGGAGGAGGGGGGGAGAGGGAGGGGAGGGGGGAGAGGGGGAGGGGGGAGAGGGGGGGGGGAGGAGGGATGGGGGGGAGGGGGAGGGGGAGGGGGGAGGGGGAGGGGGGGGGAGAGGGGGAGGGGGGGGGGGAGGAGAGGAGGGGGGGAGAGGGGAGGGAGGGAGGGGGGGAGGAGGGGGGAAGAGGGGAGGGGGGGAGAGGGGGAGGGAGGGGAGGGGGGGGGGAGGGAGGAGGAGGGGAGGGGGGAGGGAGGGGGGGGGAGGGAGGGGAGGGAGGGGAAGCAGGGGAGGAGAGGAGGAGGAGGGAGGGAGAGAGGGGAGGGGGAGGAGGAGAGGAGGGGGAGGAGGAGGGGAGGAGGAGGGGGGAGGAGGGAGGGAGGAGGGGGAGGGAGGAGGAGGGGCAGGAGGAGGGGGAGGAGGGAGGGAGGGGAGGAGGGGGAGGGAGGAGGGGAGGAGGAGGAGGCGGGGAGGAGGGGGAAGGAGAGGAGGGAGGGGGGAGAGGAGAGGAGGGAGGAGGAGGGGGGAGGAGAAAGAGAGGGGAGGAGGGGGAGGAGAAAGAGAGGAGGAGGAGGGGGAAGGAGGGGGGGGAGGGGAGGGGGGAGGAGGAGAGGGGAGGGGGAGGAGGGGAGGAGGAGGGGGAGGGGAGGAGGAGAGGAGGGGAGGGAGGAGGAGGGGGAGGAGGGGGAGGAGGGGAGAGGGGGAGGAGGAGGAGGGAGGAGGGGGAGG
>JAWQFJ010031789.1:25000-35000 GCA_034096865.1 Theodoxus fluviatilis | reverse complement strand
TTTTAGCTAGCTCTTACTGCGAAGCAAGATCTTGCGACCAAGATCGACTACCTATTTTCAAACCCGCCCCTGGGGCGCGCTTCTTAGGCAAGAAATCTAGAGAGAATCTCGAGGGCTAGGCGTTGCCTATGTCGTCTCGCTCTCAAGGCGGCGCTCTCTGCGAAGAAGGGTGGCCGAGGTAGCTCCGGAGGTCCCTCGCTGCGTCTCGCTGTAGAGGCCCGGGTGAACCAAATTGGCGGAGACCGTGCCAATTGGGTTGCCGCTCATAGACGGCAGTGCCTGAAATGTGCTTCTCACTATCCGAGAATGGAAAAGTGTACCTACACGGAAGTATTTGCTTTTCGAGTGTTCATTTGTATGTTATGAGGCATAAGTGTATTTAGGTTATTTCTGGACAAACACTGTCGAACTTTTTTCCCGTTTGCATACATGAAACACCATACATGTATACTCTATTAATTATGACCCTTGAAATTGATCAAAGTGTATTGAGGCACAACGTTTTCAACAAAATTGTCTACAATTGAACACGGGTTGCTTTCTTTTCGTTGAAAAAGTTCCCGTGCCATTTGATATGACTCCATGGTATGTTCTATTAAGTGGAAAGACAGCTGTGATGTCTGCGTCGTAAGTTATTTCGTCTATCGGTAACTTCCTCACCGACTCTCGCGCCAGGACGCAGCCATGTTCTCTCGGACTTCCGCCTTGTCAATTGATGACTGGCCGTTTCTTAGACGTCTTGCTCGACCTCGGCTAGCCATCGAGGCGTGTAACTTGCCTAAGAAATGCGCTCCTGCGCTATAGAATATTTTGTTATTCTAGCAAACATTGGAGGTAAACGTAAGATCTTCAGCTTACGCCAGAGGTCTAGAAAATTACCAAAATTCCGTGAGCGAAAAACGTAAAACTTGGCAAGAGTGAGTCACTGCACTTGCAGATGAATTTTGCAATAGACCTTTCCCCACTCATTCCGCGTTTTAGCACTGCTCATACATCATAGCAATGCCACGGAACGCAGGGGTATCTCATGGAGTTACTTTTTTTAACGTGACCTTTTCAAAACCGAAAGGTTGTCTACTAATATCGTCCAGTAGAAATACGCGAACGATGTCATTTCACGGAGCTTTAAAAAAAGTTTTTACGTGACACTGATTAAACACATACATTCCCGTCGAAATATTTACAATAATCGCATGAACATAGACGTTTTCTTTCACAGAATGCTATTTTCTAAGTAACAACAGTTGTACCAACTCCGCAAGGATTACTGTACAGGACATGTTTTGGACTAGCGTGGGCGGAAGACAGGTAAAGGTACAGGTGCTCTTTATTACATTGCGACTTATCCACCCATGGATGAATGCTCACGCCGCACACATTTACCCCCTGGTCCTCGGGCTACCTATTTTTATCACCCCAACACCATCTCAATTCCCTCGGAAGCATGCAACCAGGCTGCGGACGAACGAGCCACAGTTATCTCTCACAATTTTCCAGCTCAATCCTCATGGGTACCCGTTTTACTCCTGGGTGGAGAGAATGTGAGTAAAGCACCTTGCTCAAGGATGCAACCCTAGAATCCGCGCAGCTTCGAACAAAGCACCCACTAGCTGCAAGCGAGAGCACGTCAAGCGCTACGCTTACAGAAAATCTCCGAGGCCAATGAAGAAGTTTCTTCAAATGAAATCATCGTGGACTGAATAAACGCAGGTAGGTATTTTATACGTGCGCATTTGTAATATTCACAAACAATATAGATGAACTTGTGAAAGGAATTCTTTATGTCTTTATTCTCTCTCCCATTACAACGATCCTTATAGACAGTCGTCGATTCGAATAACTAGTCAATTATTTGCATGGAATTTGCTGTCAAAAGGGTTATGCAAATTCGGGGAGGGTGTTGTATTTACTCTATTACCCATCATGCTCATCGGTATTTAAACCCCTCCACCGACGCCTCTTTCTCGACAGATGTTCAGTTGTGTTTCTGTCACAGAAAAAATGAGAGAGAGAGAGAGGGAGAGAGAGAGGAAGGGAGAGAGGGAGGGAGAGAGAGAGAGAGAGAGAGAGAGAGAGAGAGAGAGAGAGAGAGAGAGAGAGAGAGAGAGAGAGAGAGAGAGACATCACCCCATGACTTGCAAGTGCTTGTGATGGACATAGTGCATGTTGGCAGGACATACGTTTGAAACGCAACTCCACATCAGTGAGTTCTGATGTAGTTGCTTCCATGAAACTTGACTGAGGTTGAAATTGCCGATTCGTGTTCCATTAGGTCTCATGGTCTAGTAACATCTGGCCTGAATGATCTTGCTTTACCTGGGTCACGACCCCTGCGAACATAGCTCCATCTACTACTACCACAGCTATTACTTTGTGGTACTATTCGATTATCACTCAATCATAGCATTCATGCCATACTAGGTGACTGATTTTACTGTAACTTTTTATGTAGTACTACTCGATTATTACTCAATCATAGTCTGTTACTTTGTAAAAAGAAAGGCTGGATTTAAGACATCGATCTGCTCTATGATGACATGAATACTAATCCTTCTCTCTCCTTCCTCCTCCTCTTTCTCCTTTCTTTTTCATCTTCTTCCTACTCCTAGTTCTCGTCTTCCTCCTCCCGCTCCTCCTCCAGCTCCTCGTTCTTTTTCTATGTGTCCTCTAGCTCTTCATGCTGCTGCTGCTGCTGCTGCTGTTCTATCTTCTAATCCTTTGCACCTCCTCCTACTCCTTGTTCTCCTCCTTTCACAAGCTCAAACAGAGGGAAGCATATGCAGGATAGCCCGTTGACCCAAAAACTGTCCCCACCCACCCACTCCGGAATCACCACTCTGCAGGATTCACACTAGAAACTTGTCGCACCTGTGTAGAACTAAGTCGACCGTTGAATTCTGTTGATCTGCTGGTGCTGCAAATTGCGACGGATAAATGAAACCTCCATCACATGGAAGAAAGCACACAGCATGACTGTGATGTGCAGCGAAGCTCCTGCCTGCTGAGTTGCGCGCCATCACCAGATCTGGATCCACATATGGGGGACAGGCATTTGCGCTCTTTGCACTGCCCTGGCCAACGGGGGTGCAAAAATATGTAACACCTTATCTTTATCTGAAAACCCGGTCTGCCTCACCACGCCATTAGATTTATATCTTCACGCCACTTGGCCTCCTTCACGGTCACTCAAGCGAGCCCCTGCTCATCCACTGGTCAGCATGGGCGAACAAAGACTGGAAAAATTGATCGACCGACGCCTAAACAAGTGACAGCATTTCAGTCTCTCCATCTGTCATCGCCTTCCGCTCGACTTACTCTATTCCCGTCCGAGGAGGAGCTTCCGAACCTATATTTAGGAGTCCGATCTATTGATGGCCCCCTTCAAGGTCACTCAAGCGAGCCCCTGCTCCTCCACTGGTCAACATGGGCGAACAAAGACTGGAAAAATTGATCGACCGACGCCCAAACAAGTGACAGCATTTCAGTCTCTCCATCTGTCATCGCCTTCCGCTCGACTTACTCTATTCCCGTCCGAGGAGGAGCTTCCGAACCTATATTTAGGAGTCCGATCTATTGATGGCCCCCTTCAAGGTCACTCAAGCGAGCCCCTGCTCCTCCACTGGTCAACATGGGCGAACAAAGACTGGAAAAATTGATCGACCGACGCCCAAACAAGTGACAGCATTTCAGTCTCTCCATCTGTCATCGCCTTCCGCTCGACTTACTCTATTCCCGTCCGAGGAGGAGCTTCCGAACCTATATTTAGGAGTCCGATCTATTGATGGCCCCCTTCAAGGTCACTCAAGCGAGCCCCTGCTCCTCCACTGGTCAACATGGGCGAACAAAGACTGGAAAAATTGATCGACCGACGCCCAAACAAGTGACAGCATTTCAGTCTCTCCATCTGTCATCGCCTTCCGCTCGACTTACTCTATTCCCGTCCGAGGAGGAGCTTCCGAACCTATATTTAGGAGTCCGATCTATTGATGGCCCCATGTCGGCCGTGTCCCTGGGAAGAGGTGGACAGTCTCGACAGAGAAAATGCGCTCGGCGTCTTTTGTCGTGGCGGCCGTGACGTAGAAATCGACGTCAGCACTTCATGGAGCCCGCGGGAACATTTCCATGCTACAGCGACGGTTACACGGGTGAATGGCGGGGTACCTATGCTGGACACCAAGACTCTATCAAGCTGTGTTCCGCGTTGGGAAGCGGAGAGCGATCCCAGCAAGGTCAAAGGTAAGGTCATACCCGGCGGCCAGCAGTGGAGGAAGAACTTGAGCGTGCGCCTGTTTTGTCCACGGGCTGGTGATGAAAAGTCAATCGCGCCACTCGTACCTACTTAGGACACTTTTCCACTGGCGTGGGAGGAGGCATCGGGGTGAAGAGGGTGATTCCATTGTAATGTTTAAATAGACCATTTTGCTCTCAGTTCCATTACATACTTATTGCACTGGGTGTGCCTGTTATCTCCATCAGCATGTTGTGTGCCTAAGCATTCACATTCAATACACTTGAAAGCCCAGCCCAATGGGCTGGCATCCGGACCATGCCGTTTAGAGCTAATGGAAAGCGAAGATCCCTGAACTCAGCGGCTCTGATGCAAGTGAGGTCCTTCCAGCAACTGCTCCCACTCTGAGCTGATGACATTTAGCCACTACAAGTTACATCTGTAGGTTGTGTGTTCGGTCGATGACAGTTGAATAGTTCATACCTGCGTGGGTGCATTAGCGGATGTTGTCATGACAGGAATCTTCAAGTGGGAGACCATGATCACTACGGTGAATGTGTATGATAACGGCTGATCTGCTTCGGAGCATCCGTGCGGTGCATTGAAAACGACCGACAAATAGTGACTTTTTGTGGTTGCTTGATCATTTCTTGCAAGAGTTGATCAACCCAAGCTTCATTTTCTCACCCAAAATTCCATCACTCCCTGGCAAAAATAAAGTCCAGCACGAAGTAGAAAGCCAGTCGATGAAAAATGCATACAGTGCTGTGATGAGTACGGACATACCTGCTACTCTGGCAGCCAAACGCTGTGGTGCTGAAAGGAAACCCCGTAAGGCTCACAAGAGATGGCATTCCTGCAGATGCTCGTGTTGGCAGGAATTTTTTTTTGTCACTTTTGACTGTATGTTTGTGTGCATGTGTATGTGGTAAGTTTTGTAATGCTCCAATCTCACACCCACAGAGGCTCAAGGCACGAACAATTCAGCAATTGGCCAAATGCGTCTTGGGGACCAGTTTGATAGCCTCAAGCGAGTTAGAGTTCGGTAGTGGTTCTGGAACCTCGTTTCAGAGTTCTGGCCCTACAAATGAGAAGGATCAGTGGCTATATAGACCTTTATCTTGAATCCCTTTTGCGGTACAGGTAAGAGAAGCTTATCTGTCGACCGCAATTCTCTGGGTGGAATAGGCCTTCAGCTAGCATAAATTTAGATCTTTCAGTTGCAATGGATCAGTGATGCTGACCCTTGAATGCGGTACAAAGACAGTTGCATTCAATGCGGCACTGAATACGGAGCCAGGGAAGCCACTGCGAGAATAATAAATGACAAAATTCTTAAAGGTTTCAGCAAAAGTGAACTGTAGAACATTTTGGAGGCGTTTTGCACGAAGGTTGTTATAAAACCACCATTTGTAGAGGAAGTGCGCAGTTCAGCCAGGGCCCGAGCTCAAAACCTAATGTCATCAACGCATTGTGTGAATTGAATGATGCAGAACTGGATAAAAGGCTGCAGTGAAGAAATACCCAGTTCACATTTTCCTTGTTGGTGAGAAGCAGTTTGTCACAAATCCTGTATCAAACACCAGCCTTGCTTGAAAAGGGACAAGACGGCTCGATCAATTGACGGGAAAGTCTTAACAAGAGGAAGTTGTGTTGGGTCTGCAGAAAGATTTGTTTTCCTTCCTACATCAACTCCAAGGGAAGAATCCTGTGTTTTGAGTCAGTGCAAGATGGAACTCCCGGAATGTGTTACACCACCAGTGAACAGGGATGGATGGAAGGACCATCGTTCTTGGACTAGTTCCAAAAAGTTTTCCATCACACACTCGAGTGAGAGAACAAGAGTTCTGATTTTTTAATAGTCATGTCTCCTACTTGACCCCAACCTTCATCAATGATGCCAAGCAAGTGATGATATTTCGACTCCCAGGACACCTTACCCACCTATTTAAGTTCTTAGACAGAACTGTTTTCCTTACAGTCAAGCAAGCGCGGCAGCATCTGTTCCGTAAGTACACCTGAATCCACGCTGGCTTTACATCCAAGAAGTACTTGCCAGATCTGCTGAAAAAGATCTTTACCAAGATTCGCATCAAACCAACTGCAAACAGGCTTCGAGGCTCGTGTAGCCTTTCATTTTGACAGAGCAGTTATGAGAGCTGCAGACTTGCGGCCAACAAGCTTTTTGCATTGTGGGACTTCTGACTGTGGAGATCTGCTGTCACCCCAGCTGCCACGGCTTCCGCTGTTACCCCTAGAGTCCACACAACACCTGCTGACAGCGTACCCATTTCAGCGTCATATATCTTCAGATCCCTCCATTAGAGAATACTTTTTCTATCATCTGATCCCAGCTACACTCTCAAAACCAGCAGTGGAAGGGATCGTCTTTCACCCTGCATACAGATAATTTAATGCCATGAAAGCATCACAAACGGGTTAAGCTCTTGCACTTCCATCTGCATGATGATAGTGAGTGAGTGTTCAGGCGCTTAACAGGCCGACTGTGACATAGCTCTGCAAAATCTGGACTGTTGTGAGGAATAAAACAGGTCTTCTGGCTAGTTTGCCTACCAGTAATGACACTAAGCACCTTTTCTATCCGCGGATGTAAAACATTTTGCCAATTGAACTTGTGTTTTTGTCTGAAAATGTCATTTTCTTCTTGACTGCGCCTAAATTCGACCTTGTTCCCAGAAAAGTGACCAGTACTCACCTGGGCTCGGTGGAAACAGCATGACTGTTGTCAACCCTGACACTTCAATTGAAGGTATTCAGGTAAGACACTTTTCCTCTCCGGACCTTGGCCGACCTCTGTGCCAGAATTACTGGCCTTCAAACATCCTCACCTCATCAATCTCTATCAACCGAGACAATGACAATCATAAAGAGGCTTGGCATTTCCACCGGCCTTCGAAGGCGTGGTCGAAGAGCCGGACGGCGAAAGCAAAGGCGAATTCCAACCATGATAGGAGTCATCCAAGAGCCAGCTATGATCCAGCAGAGGGTCATTGACCATACCAACCAATGTAATAATAGGGGAAACATCATTCAGGTCCATCCCAAGTGTCCCAATGTAAAATATTTAATGTTTCGTGTTTTTAGGAAAGTTGGTATGACCGAGTGGGTTACACCTATAGTTGCTTTAAAGTATTTTGGTTTTTTTACAGTTTAGCATAATGCTTTTCCTTGCTATGCACGTTGCGTGTTTGGTACTTTCATTTTTGATTGTTAATTAACTAAATAGTCTGGGAGCCTTGCGCATGTGCTGCACGGCTGTTCTCACAATCTCCAACCAATTAGTATCTTTTGCATGCTTTTTATTTGTACATCATAGATACAATTAATGAATTTTTTCTCTCATTGGTTTGACATGTTATAAATGATTTTATTCATTTTGTCGTGTCTTATTTGCAGTACCCTATTTAAGAGGGTTAACATCCTGGGTGCCCGATTGGCACAGCCACTCACCGCTCGGGGTCGTAGGGTTAGTATACGTATTTTTTATTTTCCTTCTGCATCATTCGTTTTACCTTGCACGCCTCATATTTGTTGTATTGCAAACGAGTGTGAAATGACTGTTCCTTTTTTGTTTATTTCAGATCCTTGCATGGAATGTTGTGGGTGGGTGTGGACTGGTTGTTGTTGTTTTTTCCCAGTCGTGGGTCTTTGTGACTAAATTGAGAATTTTGCACAGTTTTGTATTGGTAACTGTTTCAATTGAGTCTTTTTTGTTTTAAACCCTTTTGTTATTTATTTACATCCTCTTGCGTGTTATGTTACGTTAACGTCTTTTCTTTAGTTAGCCGAGGTTTGGAAGTTCCTTCAACGGTATACGGTCGAGAGTTGCCTACAAGCCACCACCACCCAGCAACTCTTGACAGATGGGGGCTCGTCCGGGAGCCTTCCGCTTCTATACCCTTAGCTAATGTGTTGTCTTTTGTGATTTTAGTTTTTTTGCGAGCGTTTTGTGCCTGACGCTTCTGAATGGGTCTTGGGCAATGGTTGTAGTAGTGGTGCGTCCCATTGATCTCCTGCCATTTTTCTTACTGTTGAGCGGGTGCGCTGTTGTATTGGAATATCGTTGTTTGCTTATCACAGTTTAAAGTGTAACTGTGTTAAAGGTTTCATTTGTGTATCTATAGGAAGAAATAAGTTCAAAGACCTCCACTCTTTCCGAGTTTAACTCGTCTGTGGAAATAAACAGTCATATCCTTCCTCTTGCTGACACGTGCAACAACAACCATTCTCCATGTCTAATTCTCCGTCCGATATTGTCCTCAGGGACTCTCTTAATGCACGCTTGTAGATCGATGTATGTTAATGCGGGTTTAACTAGACATGTTAAGATTTGGGTAAGGCTTTCATTGATGGGCCACACTAGTAGACTCGTCCAAGGAGAGGGGTGCTGGAAGCTGACGTGCTTCACCACCAGAAGGGCCACATCACCTCATTGGCTGAGATTTGCGGTGTATTTACATCGGTGTTTATGCTCGAGACAAATCTCAGCAAGTCTCAGCCAATGAGGTGATGTGGCCCTTCTGGTGGTGAAGCACGTCAGCTTCCAGCACCCCTCTCTTTGGACGAGTCCACTAGTGTGGCCCAATAATGAAAGCCTTACCGACCATTTTCAATTGAAAATACGATGTACTATATCTGATGACAGACGGAAAGTGTGCGTGCATTTGTGTGTGTATGTGTGCTTGCATGCATGTGTGTGTGTGTGTGCTTGTGAGTTTGTATGTGTGTGTGCACGTGAGGGTGTTGGTGCATCTGTGTGTGTTGAGAAGAAACAGTGAAAAGAGTGAACAGTGAGACCCAATCCCATCAAATCAAATCAGCTTTTCACAAACAAGAAACTTCAAAATGCCATTCAAATCAAAACAAAATCGTCTTTCAATATACTATCTGTTTAATGACTGATTTGCCTTGTTGATACAAGATTCAGTGCCCTATGCTGTAGAATGCATCTACATGTAGATGTGCATTAAAAAAACCACAACTAATACACAACAGCTGTGCCTCATCAGGAGCCACTGTGCTCCAGAGACAGTTCCCACCAAAGCAGGAATCCCCTGACTGCACCATTGCACTCCACGTCATCAATACTGCTGCTACATAATTGCTTATGCTTATAAACGTATTGGCTGCACAACATGTGTGCAACATGGCCGTAAAAAAAACAAAACAAAAAAAGAACACCACCACCACCCCAAATCCAAAACAAAACAAAATGCTGAGTAGGACATGAAACTTGTAATCAAACTGCCAAGCATATACAGGCATCATGCATTGCAAAAGTTTGCCTTTTTTCATCAGCATTACTGGTCAAATATGTATACTATATATGCTTTGACTATTCAAAATCAAAATACTAGGCAAGATTCGTACATGAAATTAACGAAAAAGAGGATATCTGGGTCAAATCTGGAGAAAATCTGTCCATTATATTATCAGTTCTGTTGCATAGTCATCACTTGAGATGGGTACACAATACAAACATTAGCTTAAAACCTTACTTCCTTTTCTGCTTTATTGAGAGAAAAAAAGTAATTAAACCAAACCATGGATCAAAATAATACAAAACAAATAATAAATTATGCTTATCAAAACAATCACTGTAAATCAAAATACAAAGCCCTATGCATAGACGACTTAATCAACAAAACAGGTATGCAAACTATCAATATTATTACCAAAACAAATAATGACCACAAAGATTGTTGGGAGGTGTTGGATTCACAGATTTAGTATAGAAAAAAATTACCCATT
>JAWQFJ010031789.1:12500-20000 GCA_034096865.1 Theodoxus fluviatilis | reverse complement strand
AAGCCCTCAATGCAGCACTCCAATGGTTGCCAAGCCCTCAATGCAGCACTCCAATGGTTGCCAAACCCTCAATGCAGCACTCCAATGGTTGCCAAATCCTCAATGCAGCACTCCAATGGTTGCCAAGCCCTCAATGCAGCACTCCAATGGTTGCCAAATCCTCAATGCAGCACTCCAATGGTTGCCAAATCCTCAATGCAGCACTCCAATGGTTGCCAAACTCTCAATGCAGCACTCCAATGGTTGCCAAACCCTCAATGCAGCACTCCAATGGTTGCCAAGCCCTCAATGCAGCACTCCAATGGTTGCCAAGCCCTCAATGCAGCACTCCAAGAAACATCCCTGCCAAGCCCTCAATGCAGCACTCCAATGGTTGCCAAATCCTCAATGCAGCACTCCAATGGTTGCCAAACCCTCAATGCAGCACTCCAATGGTTGCCAAACCCTCAATGCAGCACTCCAAGAAACATCATTTACCAATAAAACTGTAGGGAAAAGAAATGCAGTACCTGCCTTCGCTAACCATCTCTTCTTGCAAGAAGATCTTGAGGGGATCATTGAAACAGTCAGCCAAACATTGCTACAGTCAGTAATCTAAGTGTGGTAACAGTCACACTCTGCCATGGTCATTTACTGGATTTGGAAGATTACCAACTCTCAGTGGACAACTAGGATACAAAGAGACTGGATGAAGCAATTACTTGAGATAATGTTAATGTTGATGATGATGATAATGATGATGAAGATATGATGATGACGTCAATGATGATGATACAATGACAAAGATGATGACCATGACAACAAGTGTGTCGTTACTGATGGCAATGGTGATCACAACATTTTTACAAGGATACTGATGATGGCGATGACAATGACAGAAGGAGTGGTGGGAGGGTTACTTCTTAGTCAAGGAATTACAGGGCCACAGTTATAAACTGGCCATGATAACAATTACTTGGCTGTGACTTCGATGTGAGAAAGTTATCTAGGTGTAAAAGATGTTCCTGGAATTCCTTATATATTACTCAGCTCCTTGAGATTTAAATGGCCTTGTTAAAAAATACTTGGTTGTAAGGGAGTTTCCAAATTGGTATTGTTATCTGGGTATTACAGCAGTTAATTGGATGTAGCAACATATGTTACTAGTTCAATAAGGCAATATTTGGCTTCAAGAGAATTACCTGTACATAATAGAGCTTACTTGTTTGTTAGACAGATGCATGTCCATGACAGAAGAAACACAGGTGTAAGAAAAGTTACCTGGTCGAGAGGATACTTCACTCTCACAATGTGCTGCACCTCTGCATGATTCTAGGACTCTTAATGGTGGACTAGCCATGATAGTTACCTGACTGTGATAAAAGTCAATTGTCTGTGAGAAAAGTCACTTGGTTGCAAAGAAAAAAAGAGTCCTGGTTGCAATGCCCATCACCAACCTGACACAATTCCCTGGCAATGACAGTCTTACCTGGCTGCATCTCCACATACAGGTGCTCCAGTTTCTTCTCTAGCTGCCGTACCCTCTCCATGTCAGCTCCAGTCTGCCCCGCTACAACGTTGTGCTCGATGCGACCACACTTTTGTGATCCCTCCAAAATCTGGATAGAGAGTGAGACAGCTAGTCACACAAATACACACACACATTCTCACACACACACACCCCACACACACACATACACACAGAGTCAAGTAGACAGAGCGAGACAGAGTGTGAGACAGCTAGTCACACATACACACACACACACACAGCCACATACACAGACAAGTAGACAAAGAGAGACAGAGTGGGAGAGAGAGAGAGGGAGAAAGGGGACGAGAAAATAAGGCGAGGGAGAAAGAGGGAAAAAAGCGGGACGTGTGGGGGGAGTGGGTGAGTTGAGAGAGGCGGAGGGAGGGAAGGCGAGAGAGAAGAGGGAGGGAGGGAAATGAGAGAGAGGGAGGGAGATCAGATAGAGCATAGAGGTGGAGGGAGGGAACAGAGGAGGAGAGAGAGAGAGGAAGGGAGAAAAGAGAGAGGGTGGGAAGGAGGGAGGGGAAGAGAGAGATTGGGAGGGAGGGAGGGAAAGAGAGGGAGGAGGAGGGAAAGTGCGAGAGAGAAAGGGAGGGAGAGAGACGGGGAGAGAGAGGGAGGGAGAAAGAGAAGGATGGTGAGATAGAATTGGGGGGGGGTTTGTGGTGAGAGTGGGGGAGGGGGGGAGAAAGAGAAAAAAAAAAAAAAAAAAAAAAAAAAAGTGAAAAAAAAAACAAAAAAAAAAAAAAAAAAAAAAAAAAAAAAAAAAAAAAAAAAAAAGAGAAAAAAAAAAAAAAAAAAAAGAGAGAAAAAGGGTGAAATGATATAGATGTGGAAAAAACAAAAAAACTGATAAAAAAAAAAAACAAAAAAAAAAAAAAAAAATAAAAAAAAAAGATATGTTTACTTGTGTGAATTATTTGGAAAGATAGATTATTGTGTATAAGTATTTTATTAATATCGATCTTGGTGGTTTTGTGGTGGGTGGGTGATGGAATAGAGTATAGTGAGGGCGAACAGAGAGGTTTTGTTTGTTTGTGAAGATAGAGATCGAGTAAAAATAAATAAAAAAGAATATAGAGTAGGGGGGGGTAAAAGGAAAAAAAAAAGGGAAAAAAAAAAAAGGTGGGGGAATGTAAAAAAAGGAAAAGAGGAGGAAAAAGGGGGGAGAGGAGGGAAAAAATGAGGTAGGGTGAGGGAAGAGGGGTGAGGGGGAAGGTGAGGGTGGATAAAAAAAGAGTGAAGAGAAAGAGGAGAAAATTTGGGGAAAGGGAAAGAAGGTAAGTACGCGGGTGGGGGGGTGGAAGGGAGAAAGTGGGGGGGGTGTTGGGGTATACGAGGAGAAGTTGTGTTATGTGAGGTGGGGTTTGTGGTTGTTTAGTAAAAAAAGTGTTACTAATTTATGAAATTATGGTGGATGATGTGGAGATAGAGTTAGAGAGATGATTATGTGGAGTTAGAATGATATAGTTTGTATATTGTGATGAGTGAAGTATGATTTGTTTGTGTTTTTGTTTGGATATATAGATTTAGGTGTTGAATGTTTAGATTTTTTTGGGGTTTTGTTTGGTGATTTTTTATGTTGTTTTTGTGGGTTGCTAGTTGTGTTGGGGGGGTTTTTTTGTTGGTTTGTTTTTTTTGTTGTTTTGTTTTGTTTTTGTTTGGTTGGTGGGGGGGGTTATATTTCGTATTCCAGTCTGTTTATATTTATAAATTAAAACTAATATTTACCCATACCATATCTTTTTTCTTCTTTTCTCTCTTCTTTTCTTTTTTCTGTTGACATGTCGTTGTAATATCTACATGGAGTTGCTTTGCTCAGTACCTGTGTTGAATTTCCTTCATCAACTCTTTCCACTTGGAGGACAGTCATAACAAGAAAAGAACAGAAAAGAAACCCTCAAAAACAAAGAAATAGAAAGTAAGTAAAAGACTAACAATGAACTGGTAATGTTACTTCCATCTGAAAACAAACTTTCCAACCAAATTTTTTACTTCCTGAGAGAGGTTAGCTGGCTAATGGGACTGGCAAAGAAGGGCAAGTAATGGCTACCTCCAGACAACCGTTGGCCTTAATACAGGGGTCGATGGCTATGAAGACAGTCATCATGTCTGGAAACAGGCAGCCATTCTTGTACCAGTAGCTGGAACACAAGACCAGGCATAATATGGTGTAATATGGTATGGTAAAGTAAAGTGAGGTCAGGTAAGGCCTGATCATCGGAAGTGAGATGAAGTCAAGCACAGTGAGGTGTAATATGTTAAGGTGAGGTAATGTGAGGTGAGGTAAGACCTAATCATCTGAGGGGAGATGAGGTCATGCACAAAGAGGTGTGATATGGTAAAGTAAGGTGAGGTAAAGTAAGATGAGGTGAGGTGAAGCCGAATCATCTGAGGTGAGATGAGGTCATGCACAGTGAGGTGTAACATGGCAAAGGCAAAGTAAGATGAAGTGAAGTAAAGTGATATGAGGTGAGGTAAAGCCTGATCATCTGAGGTGAGATGAGGCCATGCACAGTGAGGTGTAATATGGTAAAGTGAGGTGAGGTAAAGCCTAATCATCTGAGGTGAGATGAGGCCATGCACAGTGAGGTGTAATATGGTAAAGTGAGGTGAGGTAAAGCCTAATCATCTGAGGTGAGATGAGGCCAGGTACACAGAGATGTAATATGGTAAAGTGAGGTGAGTAAAGCCTTATCATCTGAGGTGAGATGAGGCCATGCACAGTGAGGTGTAATGTGGTAAAGTGAGGTGAGGCCATGCACAATGAAGTGTAATATGGTAAAGTGAGGTGAGGGAGGGCCTAATCATCTGAGGAGAGGCAAGGCCATGCAGTGAGGTGTAATATGGTAAAGTGAGGTGAGGGAGGGCCTAATCATCTGAGGAGAGGTGAGGCCATGCAGTGAGGTGTAATATGGTAAAGTGAGGTGAGGGAGGGCCTAATCATCTGAGGAGAGGCAAGGCCATGCAGTGAGATGTAATATGGTAAAGTGAGGTGAGGTAAGGCCTAATCATCTGAGGAGAGGCGAGGCCATGCAGTGAGATGTAATATGGTAAAGTGAAGTGAGGGAGGGCCTAATCATCTGAGGAGAGGAGAGGCCATGCAGTGAGGTGTAATATGGTAAAGTGAGGTGAGGTAAGGCCTAATCATCTGAGGAGAGGCGAGGCCATGCAGTGAGGTGTAATATGGTAAAGTGAGGTGAGGGAGGACCTAATCATCTGAGGAGAGGCGAGGCCATGCAGTGAGGTGTAATATGGTACAGTGAGGTGAGGGAGGGCCTAATCATCTGAGGAGAGGCGAGGCCATGCAGTGAGGTGTAATATGGTAAAGTGAGGTGAGGTAAGGCCTAATCATCTGAGGAGAGGCGAGGCCATGCAGTGAGGTGTAATATGGTAAAGTGAGGTGAGGTAAGGCCTAATCATCTGAGGAGAGGCGAGGCCATGCAGTGAGGTGTAATATGGTAAAGTGAGGTGAGGGAGGGCCTAATTATCTGAGATGAGATGAGGCCATGCATAGTGAGGTGTAATATGGTATGGTAAGGTAATGTGAGGTGAAGTACAGCTTATCCATATGAGTTGAAATGAGGCCAGGCAAAGTGAGGTGTAACGAGTTGAGGTAAAGTTTGGAGAGAAAAAGTTTGATCAAATGTGGTGGGAAGGGAAAATAATGGGAGTTGTGATTCATTAAGGTAAGGTTGGGTGAGGTACAGCCTTATCAGGTGAGGTGAGTTGAGGCCAGGTAAAATGAGGTGTAATGAACTGAGGTATGGCTATGTGAGGAAAGGCATAATCATATTAGCTGACATGAGACCAGGCAAAGTGACGTGTAAATGTGCTGATGTGAAGAAAAACAACAAAGCTTATACAAGGGTTCATCATTCCATTTATTTTGGGCGATGTCGACCAGACCATCCAGATGGCTTCCTCATGTTACCAATAAATAAAGCGAAATCTGATGCATAGAAAAGCTGGCCTTCATTAAATGCGTCTGCATGATCTTTTTCATCTTTTCTTTTTTCTCCATGAAACTGCCACCTCCAGTAAATGCCCGGTGCTTCAAGTATCCAGACGAAAGATCATACTAAACTACGCACAAAAAGTTAAGGATCATTTGCACCCTCAGTCATAACTTTGATAAGAAAGCCAATGCTTTGCAATTTAGCAAAAATTTAATTCCATCCGTCATGGAGAACGACACAAATAGCGTTTAATTTCGAGCAATAGTTTGGTGTGTACATGTAATCAAAGTGGATACATATCGAAATTCGATTTTACAAAATCATTGAAATCACAAGACAGGGCATTTTGATGCTCCAAAAAGTTCAGTAATGCGTATAACCACCATGGCTGTTCTGGCACTCGACGCAGCGAGTCCTCATGGAGTTGACCAGGTTGGTGAAGATCCTCTGAGGTAGCGCCTGCCACTCAGCCTGCAGCATCTGGAAGAGGTGTTGGGCATCCCTGGGAGGGGGGTGGTTGCTCCTCAATTTGCGATCGAGTTCATCCCAGAGGTTCTCAATCGGGTTTAAATCGGGACTGCATGCTGGCCACTCCATTCTGTTGACGCCAGACTGCTGCAGGAAGTCGTTGACCACTGTTGCCCGGTGGGCCCGGGCGTTGTCATCCTGGAAGACAGCCCTTGGTCCCATCTGCTGCAGTGTAGGCACAGCAAGCGGTCGAAGGATCTCATCCCGGTATCTGAGGCCAGTCAGGTTACCCTGTACATGATACAGGGGTGTTCTGTGGTAAAGGCTGAAGGCCCCCCAGACCATTACAGAACCTCCCCCAAAGGCCACTTTTTCTTGGACAGTGGCGTCCATAAAGCGTTGCCCTGGCCTCCTCCAGACCCTCAGACGGCCGTCGTTGTGGTTCATGGTGAAGCGTGATTCATCACTGAATAGGACCTGGGACCATTGATGACGTATCCACCTCACGTGACGTCTGCAGAAGGCGCGGCGTGCCGCCCTATGGGCTGGAGTTAAGCGTGGCCGTACAGCTGGCCGTACGAGAACGGAGGTTAAACCCATGAAGGCGGTTCCGTATGGTCTGTTGACAGACGTTGACGTTAGCTGCCACCCTCAGCTGCCTTCGAATGATGCTGGAAGAGGCTGTTCTTGTCTGCAGGGCTTGTCGTTCAATGAGACGATCTTCACGTGGGGTTGTCTTTTTTGGTCGACCAGATCTGCGTCTTTCCTGGACCCTCCCTGTGGCTGCGTAGCGTTGAGTCAGTCTGACAATGACCGAGATTGATACCTGAAGACGTCTGGCCACTTCACGCTTGGGAACATCATCTTGGAACCATGCAACTGCTCGTGTCCTGTCGAACTCACTCAATTTTCGTCGTGGAGGCATTGTCAGATCAGGCCAACTACTGGGAGAATGCCTTCTTATAGAGCCAAGCAAGTGACAGCATCTCACACATAAACAGCAGTGCATGCACATGCATCATGTTTTTTTCATCTGGCTTGTGCAATGCATTCAAGCAGTATGGTTCAAAACAACGTCTTTTTTCGCAAGTTTCCCCTTTTATGATTGCGGGCAAGCTCAGTAGTTGAGAATCTCGTGCAACTCTCCCACTAACACAACATCGCCCACTTACAGCTGAATGAGATTTCATAACAATTTCGCTGGACTGACACATGAATAACAGTTGTGAACTGAGTTTATTACACACCTGTTTTCTCAAAGTGATCCTTAACTTTTTGTGTGTAATGTAGTTTTTAAGCTACAAATCAGAGTCTCGGATGAAACAAAATTATCTTGCTGAATCCTGATCATCCCACTGTAATAAGGGCACCAAAAGAATGAATGCTGTATCTCTTACTATGGGAAATTTAATTAAATGGAAAGTATCTCCCCTAACACATGCATAAGCATGCTCAGGAACAGCATTCAGAAATCATGGAAACTACATGCAGACAGAAAAACAAAAGGAAAAATACAGCAACAAAATCTTCACTAAAATGAAATGGAGACTGAGAAAACAACAA
>JAWQFJ010031789.1:0-10000 GCA_034096865.1 Theodoxus fluviatilis | reverse complement strand
CAAGGAGGCAGAGCAAAGATTTCACATAGAAAGATGTGGAACTTCACATGTAGGTCGTTTAAGAGGACCTACCACGCAATGTAGCGCTCCTGCGAGCATAAATTGTCAGTGTTGAACGCCTTACTAGACCTAGAGAATCAAGATGGCTTCCGCAATACCATCTACTTGTCATGGAATTATGATTTTGATGCTCCTTAACGAACTGAGTGAACCAGCAGCTGCAGACTGGTTGTTTTTTGAGGAAGCTGATAAGATATATTATGCTGCAGCTGCGCATCAAAGCTAGGCACCACTCAAATTGAAATCATATCCAAACGACAGTGCTGACTCACAGCGTAAGCAAGAAATTCTTGACACTTCCATCAAGGGAGGTAACAAAGCATACTAAGGGCTAATGTGAGATATAGAGTTATCTCCCTTCAAACTTTTTACAAGTCATTCGTGGAAATTTTTATATCGCATCTTGCCAGGTAATTACTTCTGGGCAGTTATTCTGTCAGAAAAGAAGAAAAAACACATCACCTTAACCTTTTGTAACTTCTCACACAGCTTGGGTGTTACACAGGTCAAAATGTGTGCCACTGTGCACATTTTAATGGTGACTTCCTTCAAGTCGCCAAAAGCTGCCATTTTGGATCTACATGCATAGGCCTTCCAGGGGGGGCTATCAAGTCCTCAAGGATTCTACACCTAGCAAGCCATTCAAGAGTCGAGTGCCATTGAGCACAATGTCTCTTAAACGACCTAATTGATACTGTGAGGATGGGTGTTTAGAGTTACCTTTATTTAGTGGGAGGGCTTGAACAGCAAGTATTACCAGGAAGACTCTGTTGCCACGTCTTTGGGCAGAGTCTGTGGTAAGGAGTGGGTGGGAGGTGGGGGTGGGGGGTGGGGATGGGGGTGGGAATGTGGGAGGGTCATACCTCCTCACATGTGTCCACCACTTTGTTACAGCGGCCAATCATGCCGGTCACGTCAGACCCTGGGTGTGACCACAGCGCCAACTTGCTCAGTCTGTCATCCTCGTCTTTCACCTGAACACGGGAACCAACAGAAGAACTGAGCTCTTAGTCACACA
The DNA here is from genome assembly GCA_034096865.1 of Theodoxus fluviatilis. Lineage (NCBI taxonomy): Eukaryota > Metazoa > Mollusca > Gastropoda > Cycloneritida > Neritidae > Theodoxus > Theodoxus fluviatilis. Next base: position 8,922 of record JAWQFJ010031789.1, on the reverse strand, counting down.
GCAGCTTGCTTTACCAATAAACTGCATTAAAATTCACCAAAGAGAGAAAGAAATCTCAATTCATCAGAGAATGAAACAATGAATGCTATTCTGAAGTTTGACTCGGGCATATTAAAATCAATCCCCCAGGTGAACTTGGATTGTGAAGGAAACAATCTGCAAGGTGCAAATGGTTGAGAGACAAGAGAACAAAATAAAGATAGAGAGACAAACATCAACTCAATGAGGAAGAAATGGAGGATAAGTGGGCAGGAGCATAAAGACAGAAACAGTGACATTATAATGAGAATGAGCAGGACATAGAAAAAGAAAACACATATACAAATACATTAAAGGAAGCCCCACAGAGCTCCAGCTGGCAGGGTACAAATTCCTAAGCATCAAAAATGAAACTGGGACCAGAGGCAAGGCCTCTCGAGGAGACAACCCCCACCCCCCCAACCCCCCCAAAGAGCATTCATTCCGAAGGCATGCTTTACATTATCAATAAAGGAATGCTTCATGAACTCATATGACTCTTTTTTATCCCAAAGGACCAATTCACAATCAAAGACCACCTATCCCTAAAACAGCAATCCACACTCAAAGGTCACCTACCCTAAAGACATAATTCACACAGCTTAAGACTACCTACCCCAAAGGCATGATTCACACTCAAAGATTATCTACCCAAAAGACATAATTCACATTCAAAGACCACTTACCCCAAAGATATAATTCATACTCAAAGACTATCTTCTCCAAAAGCAAAATTCATGCCTAAAGATCATCTACCCCAAAAGCATGATTCACACCTAAAGACCATCTACCTCAAAGGCATAATTCACACTCAAAGATCATCTACCCCAAAAGGAAAAATTCACACCCTAAGACCATCTACCCAAAAGGCATGATTCACACCCTCAGGATCATCTACCCTACAGGCATAAATCACACCAAAGACCATCTAATCCCAAGCATCATTCAAGCTCGAACACCACTTACCCCAAAGGCGTGCTTCATGATTCCTTCACTCCCCTCCAAAGCCGCCTTGACTTTGTCCAGTTCCTCTGCATCCAGGAGGCCTCTGGGGAGCAAGCATGATGCACAGACTGATACAGCAACATAGACCATAAACCATAGACTATAGACCAACTTTATTTTCTCCTCTACAAGAAATTTGCTCTGTGAAATTATACATGAACATGTATACGTCATCAAATTATTCACATATAAACACACAACATCAAATTAATCTGCTTTCTCACATTTCCCAGTGACTACAACCACAGACAAAATCACATACAATGGCTGCTACTGGATCCCCTTACCCCCACCCACCCCCACCCATCCACCCCCACCCATCCACCCCCACCCATCCACCCCCACCCATCCACCCCCACCCATCCACCCCCACCCACCCCTCCATCAGCTGGAACCTGCAGTTATTGAATTTTTCATGCCATACACCAGCAGCCAAACAATGAGCTCAAAGCAACATGATATGCTGGGGTGGGTGGGAGGGGTGGGGATTGGGGGTTTGGTGGGGCTGGTGGCTTTATTTAAGGATAGGAAACTCTTGTTCATGACACACACTGCAGGCACAACCCATTCAAATACACTGGCACTGGTCTCCCTATTTACTGGTGACACTAGTTTAATGGTCGAGTTGACAAGTTTTGGACTGCCCTACCCTCAGCCTACAGGTAGGGGGTAAGAACAGATCCACTTGTAAAACTCTGTTCCATCAATCCCCACTCTCAGAGTAGAAGTATAGCGTTTAATATTCAGCAGTGATCACAATACCGTCTTTAGGCAAAGTGATTATTTGATTTCAGCTCCTTCAGCAAGAAGTAACCGATAATGGCAATATCACACTGAATGGACAGACGCTAGACGTAGAGGGAAGCTTCACGAATCTTGTGTCCACAACCACAGAAGTCACTAGCACAAGAAAGATCTGAACAAGGCTTGGACCTGGCATTCCCAGTCATGACAAAGCCAAGTTACATCCGGGGAAACAATACCAGTGGGCTTTCTGTGAAGGTCAAACTGCACAAATCAATGGCAACTTCCATCCTCTAGCTCCAGTGCCAGAGCTGGTCTTTGATGGTACACTCACAACAAGGTGAGGTAGGGGGAGGGGGGGGGGGGGGGGGGGGTAGGCCAAGTGTGGGTGCATGAGAGGCACAGCTGGAGGCAGACAGACAACTTAGGTCCAGTCTTCAGGCCTCATATCTCTTTATATGCCTCCTTGTAATAGACAGAAGTTACATTCGTCCCCACTCTCAGGCTGCCCAGAGGCAACTCCCCAATACTCTTCATGCATCCAGCAGTTACCTCCTTCCCTCACCCTCTGTGGTGGCAGTGCCCAGGATTTCAAGTCAGAGGCATCTCTCCAATACTCTTCATGCATCCAGCAGTTACCTCCTTCCCTCACCCTCTGTGGTGGCAGTACTTAGGATTTCAAGTCAGAGGCAACTCGCCAATACTCTACATGCATCCAGCAGTTACCTCCTTCCCTCACCCTCTGTGGTGGCAGTACTTAGGATTTCAAGTCAGAGGCAACTCGCCAATACTCTACATGCATCCAGCAGTTACCTCCTTCCCTCACCCTCTGTGGTGGCAGTGCCCAGGATTTCAAGTCAGAGGCAACTCCCCAATACTTTTCATGCAGCCAGCAGTTACCTCCTTCCCTCACCCTCTGTGGTGGCAGTACCCAGGATTTCAAGTGACAGTAAGGGACTCCAGCTCTGCTATACTTTAACAATAATGCTAGATATATCAAGCACCCATGCCACATGCTTCCGAATGAGAAAACATCCCATCCCACATGCTGCCTAGTTCTAAACACTGCTAATTTGGGTGAAGACACCATTCTTGATGACATGGATAGATGGATGATGGATGGAGTTTAAAGGCATATCAGCCTTGTAGGTTATATAAAGCCACAACGTTGTTAAACATCTAATTTTATCAATACACATAAATACCCCATGACAGTGGACTCTGGTGCGATTCACTTAACAATTACATTAAACACACTCAGAACTATGGGATAGGTTTGAGTTCCACTGCGTGAGCTATGTAAGACGTCCAATCAAAAACCCAAAAGAGCCGTTACGGCATAATTCAGATCTCGATTTCCCCTGTAACCTCCTATGAAAGAGTTAGGGATGGACGGAAAGATTGATGACAAGGGGTGACAAGGAGGACAGCTGTGGGTCTCCACCCCACAACATATGGGTTGAGATGTTGAAGGACAGGTGCTTCAGGGAGCCTCTGAGCGTCTCCTACACACAGTACAAGACCAATGAGTGAATGACTGTTAGCAAGTCAGGAACTAAGCAGGTAGACAGAAATCTCTTGTCAACACTGTCAAATGTCACAAGTGCCTGGTGTGGTCATGTAAGCTAAGGTCACTATACTCTCTCTCTCTCTCTCTCTCTCTCTCTCTCTCTCTCTCTCTCTCTCTCTCTCTCTCTCTCTCTCTCTCTCTCTCTCTCTCTCTCTCCATCTATCTTGTCCACATCATATACAAAGGAATAAAGATGTCATAATCCTAAGAGACAACGCTTCATTTTTTTTCCATTCATTTACTGCGCCAGCATATTTGGCTGATAAAAGTAGAGAGTTCCAGGTTGCGGCAGCTATGAAGGCGAATGACTTTCTGAATAGCTCAGTGTGTGCTCTATTGTTGTAGATTTTGATCATCTCTCTGAGACATGTACTAATGTAGGCATTTCAGTTTTAAGTACTTTGAAGGTTAGAACAGCTGTCTAGTAAATGCACTGACTTTCAAACAGAAGTTATTTTAGCATGGGGAAGGATATGTCTGGTATTTGACTAGTTTAACAGCAGTCTTTATCTGGCAGATTTTCTTCCTCCTCTTCTTCTTTTTCAAACACTCCACTGTAATGCATCATGAAGTAGAGACTGCGGAAATAACAAACAAACAAAAAGACAAATCATTCATTCAAAAACTCACAAAATATCAGGCTTTCAATTTTCATATCATTCATATAGGCTTATAAAAACCGCTGGCGCTGAACCTCCAGGTTTTGGCATTTAAGAAAAGATTGGGTTCGAACCCGCAACCTCTCGAGAAAAGAGGGGGAAAACACACATAAAAACACAACAAAACCACAACCTCTCAAAAAAAGAGAAGAAAAAAAAAGTTTCAGCGCAGAATCAAACCTGGTCATGCATGACCAAGAGTCGAACGCTCTACCAGCTGAGCCATTAGAGAATTGCAATGACGGAGTGTTTGTAAAGCATGTAAATCCATTTCTAAGCTATCGGCCCAGGAACAATCAACCATATATTTTAAACATGATGGATAGGTTCAGGAAGCTCCTATTATGACATGCTTTGCTTTCCTTTGGCATGTCATAGACGCTGAATTAACACTCACACAGTCACACAGAGGAGGAAGTGTATTATAGATGTTCAACCCAGACATGTGCATTCGTACTCATTCAGTGATTCACGCACACACCGTGTGTGGTTACCGTGGTTACGTTGTGTTTTCTTCGCGTAGACACTGATCTATATCTAAATACGTGGAGTAGATAGAAAAAAATGGCTAGCAAGAAAAAAGAGAGAAAGGCAAGGGCAAAAAACTTCAGTGAAACCGAAATGAGTGTGTTGGTCCTGAAATGCGCCGCTTACATAAAATCTAAGCGCAAGAAGGACTTGCCTGACGACGTCATTCTTTCGGTTGCTGTGCCTTTGAATAATTCTGGGTTCGACTGATTTCTTTATGGATCTCGTCGGTGATGGCCAAGATTTCCTTTCGATGGAATCGAATCTTTCTGAACACCTCTTCATCATTAAATACTTCTAACGGGTGCCTTCGGTCTCGGAATACTCGGTTTTTCCTTAACAGATTGTCATGAATTCGTTTCTTAAGCACAATCGCTGCCATCTTGCCTCTCTCGATAACCCGGTTTATCTATTTATCTTGCCGACTTCGGGAGAATAGTTTAACACTCTGCTTTGACGCGAGTTTAGGGCTAAATCGCCGTCATGAATAGGAGAATTTAAACCGAAGTCAAGATAAATCGGGGATAGGAGATAAATCGAGTGTTAAAAAGATAAATCGCCGTCGTGAATACGGGCCAAGAACAATAAAAATACAGCCAGAGAACTACCAGAATCGGCGATAGGCCCTGGACGCCTAAGCAAGCCGAAGAATTCTATTCTATTCTATTCTATTCACCCTCCTTCAAAAATCTCCTCGCAAATGACGTCACATTATTCAACGTCAAATGATAACGTCACAGATTTTGCAAAATGGAGTCTGTTGAATCGTTTTCATTGAAACACCAAAATGTAAAAAAGTCACTTTCTTTTCAAACCTCGATTCTGAAAATTTGATAATATTGAATCGGACCTAACTTCCAGTCAGTGTGCAAAATCTCAAGGAAATCCGTCCAGTAGTTTTTTGAGATATAGGCCGTGGAGACGGGACAGACAGACAGACACACAGACAGACTAATAAAGTCTGTAGGACCTCCAGTAAACCTGGAGGGATAAAAGTTATATGTATTATGTGCTATGCCATGGGCAAAGGGCGATAACTCCATTCAGCACTGTCATCCGAAACCTGTTTCATCCTGCTATCTTGCATCCCTTCACCACTGATCCAAAATTGACTTGCTTCTTATCGAAAGTCACAAATGACCTTGCAGATGACCTTTTGACAATGCCTGAAGGCCGTGGAACGAAAATAAGGACTCAGGCTACCGGCACAACCACAGTGAAGGATAAATCATCAACTAATCGATAGCGACATCGAAGTATATAATATTGAAGGCTTCAAGTCCGCGGCCAAAGATGGGATCTTAAGGACCTACTATGTTAGGATTACCCCCTCCAAAATCAAAAACAAATTGCATACGAAGAAGCACCCGCAGACGAAGCGAAAAGAAGGCAAGACAAACAAGTATACGGAAACTACACGAATTACCCGGCCATTACGGGCAAGAGAGCGAGAGAACGCGTCGTGTGTTGTGTTTCTGGGTGAGCGTAAGAGAGAAACCATGTTGGGTTGTGTGTAGACTCATGAGAACCTGATGACGAACAGAGAGAGAGGAGAGAGCACGAATTGAGTCTAGGAAGACGGATGATGCATGGATCAGCTAGGAAGCAGCGGCGATGGAGACTGAGCGGGAGATGGGATGGCGGGAGAATGAGTAGGAGAGAGGAGAGAGGGAAAAAGGCACCACCAGCTGACTGTGGACAGAACGGAAAGTGCCTTTGTTTGGGGGAAAAAGAAAAAGAACCCCAACGCATGTTGAGACAAAGCTGCATAAGGTCAGGAGCTACTTTAAGATTTAAAAAAACATAATATATAGCTGAGAAATAAAGGCAAGCCGTGCGTATTTGTGACAAAGAATGATATAAAAATAAAGCTAGTTTTATAGTTTTGTTGTTTCGTTCCGTTCTGGAAGACCTTTGTGTACAGAGCTCTTCTTAAAAGTTCTTCGACGAGATTAAATCACGTTTGGTCTCTGGCTGTAGTAAGAGACATGAGAACCCGCAGATATGTACGATAAGAGATGACCAACTGATTGCGGAGGGCCGAAGTGTAGATGCAGAGAGGTGGCAGATGCCTCCTGGGGGGACAAGAGTGTGTGCTCTTTTGTTGTGGGAGAGAGTGAGGTAGGGGATGAGGAGAGAAAGCGGTGTGTGTCGTGTAGTGTGAGAGGAGAGTTGGAGAGGAGGAGAGAGAGGAAAGAGTGGGTTGTCGTTCACTGTGGCTTGTGCCACTCCTTTTCGTCTCTCTCTAGTTTCCCTCGCTTTCATCAGATTCTACTCCGTTATGACTTAACACCTGACTGAGGCTTCTCCTGCGTAGGGGGCGAGTCAAGCTCGTGTACGTGGCTGCATACTCTCCTTGACTTCCCGAGGAGAGACTGAAAGCCTATGCTGTGTTTGTGTTTTTGAGACTGACTCTCTCGACTCTCTGAGACTGAGAGGAAAGGCCGGTGTGTGTGAGATCTCGACTCTAGACGGAGAGGAAAGCCTGTGTCACGTCAGTGCTGATGTGTGTCCGTGCACACACACCCAACACTATCCCCACACACACACCACCCACCCACCCAGCACACACACTCACACCCACCCAGGGTTAGGGCACGCAGCCTTACTTTTTTTGTCTTGTGTATGACGGCCCTTCTCAGGTGAGAGACGAAGACGACTGAGCAAAACGGGCGAGGAGCGGAGAGAGGGAGGAAGGAGATCGAGAGAAAAGGGGAGAAAAAAACGGCGAAAAGGAAAACGCATGTGTGTAGACGATGTGCGCGGGAGGAGCGATGAGATAGTAGGAGTGTGTGAGGCAAGAGGGGAAAAAGAGAAAAAAGAAGAGAAAGGAAACAAAGAATCAAAAAATGCGTTGGGTGTGATAGAGAGAGACATGATGACCACGTAGTTGTTTGGGACTGGCTGTGTGTGTGAGAGACGATGAGCGCTTTCGGACCCCTTGTTTGCGCCACCTTTGTGACTGTAACCAGGTGTGTCTATTTGCCTGAACCAGAGTGAGAAAACGAGCCTGATGTGAGCCGAAGGACAGACAAAAGAGAGAAAGGTGGTGTGTGTAGAGAGAGAGAAGTAATGTGTGTTTGTGTGAGGAAGAAGGAACGGCTGAGAGCGAGACGATATCAGAGAAAGTCGTGTGTCTGTGTGTGACACGGTATTTGAGTTGAGGAAATAGCAGTCCGCTGAGCTTTACAATTAAATTTCGCAGACTGAGGGTACAACCCCTCTTCTGTGCACGGAGAGATGAGAGAGAGATGGAGAGAAAGTGAGTGTGTGTGGAGAGATTTGAATAAACAGCTGTCCACTTTTATGTGTGGTAAGATATGTGAGAGAGAAAGAGGAGGAAAGGATAAAAAGCGTGTGTGAGTGTCGTGTGTGTGTTGTGTAATTAGAGGAGAGGGAGGAAAGGGTGTGTTTGTGTGTGTGTGAACCTGATGGACCGACGAGGAGGGAGAGATGGAGAGGAGAGAAAAGCGTGTGTGTGTGTGTGAAATAAGTGAGACCTTTAGAAGCTATAACATTCCCAACCTTCCTGTCTCACTATTTCCAGGGCAAATGCTATCTTCTGGAAGATGGAGGCTAGACACAATTGGGGGGCCCCCAGACGACAATGATCCTGACGGATTCCTTGAATGCACAAATGGAAAATTAAAGGAAATGGACAGCGGGAGCGATACTGCCACACACACATCGGGTAATATAATCTCAGTAACGTATCCTTCGTGAGCCCTGGTCGACTGTGTGCCGCACTACAACCACTAGCTGAGGCGCTATTTGACCAATGATCGCTCTCACTCCGCTCCTTGCCAAGATCGCGCTTCTCCGTCATGTCTTGAGGCGGAGCTGGTGCTGGTGCGTGAGTGCGATCTGTTTAAGATGGGTGCCCCGGGAATACCGTAGTACACAGCAAGCTGGTGCGCATAGGGGTACCAATTACAACTGGTGCGAGCACAGACGGACACCCACCATCGACGAGGCTGGGCCTGCCTCGGTGTGCGACAGCGACAGCTCCCAATCATGGGTCGCTGGTGCTGACAGTCTGGAGCCACCTAATTGACCTTCCAGGTAAGTTGCACACCCCCTAGCCCTTGGCCTGAAGCGGTGGGACATTCTCAGCGAGCTCGATTGAAATTCTTGAAACTTTCTGAAAAAATTAACAGAGAGATAAAAACACCCACAAAATATGCCTCAGGGCTCCGTTTGGCCCTTGCTTTATCCTAGGAATAACCGGCGTTACGTCTTTGTCTGTCTGTCTGCCTGCTCTGCCTGCCTGCCTGCTCTGCCTGCCTGCCTGCCGCCTGCGGACTGCGTGCCTGCCTGGCCTGTCCTGCCTTCCTCGCCTGCCTGCCTGCCTGCCTTGCCTGCCTGTCTGTCTATCTCTGTCTTTTCTGTTTGTCATTT
>JAWQFJ010031788.1:0-12994 GCA_034096865.1 Theodoxus fluviatilis | reverse complement strand
GATGGCGGTATGGGGGATGGCGGTATGGGGAATGACGGTATGGGGGATGGCGGTAAGGGGGTGGCGGTATGAGGAATGGCGGTGTGGAGGATGGCGGTATGGGGGATGGCGATATGGGGGATGTCGGCATGGGGGGTGGCGGTATGGGGAATGGCGGTATGGGAAATGGCGGTGTGGGAGATGGCGGTATGGGGGGTGGTGGCGGTATGGGGGATGGCGGTATGGGGAATGGCGGTATGAGGAATGGCGGTATGGGGGATGGCGGTATGGGGGATGGCGGTATGGGGGATGGCGGTATGAGGGATGACCGTATGAGGAATGGCGGTATGGGGAATGGCGGTATGGGGGATGGCGGTATGAGGAATGGCGGTATGGGGGATGGCGGTATGGGGGATGGCGGTGTGGGGGATGGCGGTATGGGGGATGGCGGTATGGGCGATGGCGGTATGAGGAATGGCGGTATGGGGCGGTGGCGGTATGGGGGATGGCGGTGTGGAGGATGGCGGTATGAGGAATGGCGTTATGGGGGGTGGTGGCGGTATGGGGGATGGCGGTGTGGAGGATGGCGGTATGAGCAATGGCGGTATGGGTGATGGCGGTGTGGAGGATGGCGGTATGAGGAATGGCGGTATGGGGGGTGGTGGCGGTATGGGGGATGGCCGTATGGGGTGGTGGCGGTATGAGGAAAGGCGGTGTGGGGGATGGCAGTGTGGGGGATGGCGGTATGAGGAATGGCGGTATTGGGGATGGCGGTATGGGGAATGGCGGTGTGGTGAATGGTGGTGTGGGGGATGGTGACGGTATGGGGGATGGCGGTGTGGAGGATGGCGGTATGGGGGATGGCGGTATGGGGAATGGCGGTATGGGGGATGGCGGTATGGAGGATGGTGTATGAGGAATGGCGGTATGAGGGATGGCGGTATGAGGAATGGCGGTATGGGGCGGTGGCGGTATGAGGAAAGGCGGTGTGGGGGATGGCAGTGTGGGGGATGGCGGTATGAGGAATGGCGGTATGGGGGATGGCGGTATGGGGAATGGCGGTGTGGTGAATGGCGGTGTGGGGGATTGCGGTATGGGGGGTGGCGGTATGGGGAATGGCGGTATGGGGAATGGCGGTGTGGGGGATGGTGGTATGGGGGGTGGCGGTATGAGGAATGGCGGTATGAGGAATGGCGGTATGAGGAATGGCGGTATGGGGGATGGCGGTGTGGGGGATGGCGGTATGGGGAATGGCGGTATGGGGAATGGCGGTCTGGGGAATGGCGGTGTGGGGGATGGCGGTATGGGGAATGGCGGTATGGGGAATGGCGGTGTGGGGAATGGCGGTGTGGGGGGATGGCGGTGTGGGGGATGGCAGTATGGGGAATGGCGGTATGGGGAATGGCGGTGTGGGGAATGGCGGTGTGGGGGAATGGCGGTGTGGGGGATGGCGGTATGGGGGTTGGTGGTATGGGGAATGGCGGTATGGGGAATGGCGGTGTGGGGAATGGCGGTGTGGGGGAATGGCGGTGTGGGGGATGCCGGTATGGGGGATGGTGGTATGGGGGGTGGCGGTATGAGGAATGGCAGTATGGGCAATGTCGGTATGAGGAATGGCGGTATGGGGGGTGGCGGTATGAGGAATGGCGGTATGGGGGATGGTTGTATTGGGGATGGCGGTATGGGGGATGGCTTGTGGAGGATGGCGGTATGGGGGATGGCGGTATGGGGAATGACGATATGGGGGATGGCGGTAAGGGGGTGGCGGTATGAGGAATGGCGGTGTGGGGGATGGCGGTATGGGGGATGGCGATGTGGGGGATGTCGGCATGGGGGGTGGCGGTATGGGGAATGGCGGTATGGGAAATGGTGGTGTGGGAGATGGCGGTATGGGGGATGGCGGTATTAGGAATGGCGGTATGGGGGGGTGGCGGTATGGGGAATGGCGGTGTGGGGGATGGCGGTATGAGGAATGGCGGTGTGGAGGATGGCGATGTGGGGGATGACGGTATGAGGAATGGCGGTATGGGGAATTGCGGTATGGGGAATGGCGGTGTGGGCAGTATGGGGTTAAGGGGAATGGCGGTAAGGGGGGATGGCGGTAAGGTGGATAGGGGAATAGGGGTAGGGGGAATGGCGGTAAGGGGAATGGGGGTATGTGGGGTGGAGGGATGGGGGTAGGGGGAATGGAGGGATAGTGGATAGGGGTATAGGGGATGGCAGTATGAGGGTATGGGGAATGGCGGTATGGGAAATAGCGGTGTGTGGGGTGGAGGGATGGGTAGGGAGAATGGAGGGATGGGGGATAGGGGTATGGGGGATGGCAGTATGGGGGATTGGGGATGGTGGTATGAACGATGCGGGATGGCGGTGTGTGGAATGGGGGTAGGGGGATGGAGGGATGGGGGTAGGGGAGATGGGTGTATTGGGGATAGGGGCATAGGGGATGGCACATTGGGGAATGAGGGATGGCGGAATGGGGGATGGCGGTATGGAAGGATGGGAGTATGAGGGTATGGGGGATATGTAGCTTGTTCAGCGCCCTGAGCAGATGTACTCTTGGAATGGCGCTGTATATATCCACACTCCTCCCCCTCCTTCTCCTCTTCCTCTTTCTTCTCCTCCTCTTCCTCTTTCTCTTCCTCCTTCTACCTCTCCTTCTTCTTCCTCTTCTTGATCCTTTTTTACTACTACTACCACTACAACTACCACAACACCATGGATTTCTGGGAAGATCCCACAGACATCACAACTTTCATTCTTGTTGGCACGTAAAGACGTTTAACCAACAGGTGCATCAATCGATGTTCACCTACGCATTCATGCACAATCATGCACACATTCATACCAGACAAAGTGACAAGACAGAGCAATGTCTGTGGGATCTTCCCAGAAATCCATGGTGTTTAGTTTACGTCATAATAAAAAGATCCTGGCAGCCCACATCCCAGTGCTCTCCCCTTGTGCCCTCATGAGTTCAAAGCCAACCCGAAGCCTCTGCTGGGCTATTGATAGCCTCTTTTTTGGGAGGTGTAGATGGTCCAGCATGCTAAGGCGTTGGGCTTTGCAGCGAGGCGCTGTGCCGTGGTTCAATCCCAGGGGCGGGAGAGATGGGAGAAAAGTTATACTACTACTACCACTACAACTACCACAATCACCATCACCACTACTGCAACTGCTACTACTACTATTATCACTCCTACTGCTACTACTATTAAAACAGCAACAACTACTACTACTGCTACTACTACTATTACTACTACTACTATTATTACCACCACCACCACTACTACTGCTGCTGCTGCTACTACTACTGCTAATACTAACACCACTACCATTGCTGCTGCTGCTGCTGCTACTACTACTACTACTACCATCACCACCAGCACCACCACAACCACCATCATCACCACCGCTACTACTACTACAACGACGACTACTACTACTACTACTACTGCTACTACTGCTACTACTACTACTACTACTACTACTACTACTACTACTACTACTACTACTACTACTATTGATACTAGTACTACTTCTACTATTGATACTAGTACTACTTCTACTACTACTAGTACTACTTCTACTACTACTAGGACTACTACTACTACTACTGCTGCTACTACTACTACTACTACTACTACTATTGATACTAGTACTACTTCTACTATTGATACTAGTACTACTTCTACTACTACTAGGACTACTACTACTACTACTACTACTGCTACTACTACTACTACTACTACTACTACTACTACTACTATTGATACTAGTACTACTTCTACTATTGATACTAGTACTACTTCTACTACTACTAGGACTACTACTACTACTACTACTATTGATACTAGTACTACTTCAACTACTACTAGGACCACTACTACTACTACTACTACTACTACTACTACTATTGATACTAGTACTACTTCAACTACTACTAGGACCACTACTACTACTACTACTACTACTACTACTACTAATGATACTAGTACTACTTCAACTACTACTAGGACCACTACTACTACTACTACTACTACTACTACTACTACTACTACTACTACTTCTACTACTTCTACTACTACTACTACTACTTCTACTACTATCATTACTACTACTACTGACACTACTAGTATTTCTACTACTACTACTACTACTTTTGTTTTTGTGGTTGTTGTTTTGATGATGATTGTTGTTGTAATCCTCCTCCTCATCATCATCATCGTCATCTTCGTCGTCGTCGTCGTAGTCGTCGTCGTCGTCATCATCATCATCATCATCATTATCATTGTCATTATCATAATCGTTGTCGTCGTTGTCGTCGTTCTCGTCGTCGTTATTGTTCTTGCCATTGTTGCTGTTATTACATTTTTCCAACTCACCCAGAGGTTTTGGAGCACTTTAAAGCGAGAGATATATCGCTTCTGGATTTCTTGTTGGCTGGATCAAATTTAATTGTGGGTCGCTGAGAATCAAACAGAGAAGTGAAGCATCAGTGCTCATCCAAAAATACACCCAGAAAGTTCAAAATAGGAGCAAAAGAGGCATGTCATACACACTTGATCAAACCCAGTCATCCACACTTTGCGCTGAGGTAAAGAATTAATGTGACCGGACGGAATTTTCTTTGGAGCAACAGAGGGAATGGTGCAAACCAAGTGGGGAACAGCTGTCTTGCCGCGTGCAGATCAGCTTCTCTCAAGGGAGGCAACGCCTGTTATTCAGACACATCAGCTTTTCTCAAGGGAGGCAACGCCTGATACTCAGACACATCAGCTTCTCTCAAGGGAGGCAACGCCTGTTACTCAGACACATCAGCTTCTCTCAAGGGAGGCAACGCCTGTTACTCAGACACATCAGCTTCTCTCAAGGGAGGCAACGCCTGTTACTCAGACACATCAGCTTCTCTCAAGGGAGGCAACGCCTGTTACTCAGACACGTCAGCTTCTCTCAAGGGAGGCAACGCCTGTTACTCAGACACATCAGCTTCTCTCAAGGGAGGCAACGCCTGTTACTCAGACACATCAGCTTCTCTCAAGGGAGGCAACGCCTGTTACTCAGACACATCAGCTTCTCTCAAGGGAGGCAACGCCTGTTACTCAGACACATCAGTTTATCTCAAGGGAGGCAACGCCTGTTACTCAGACACATCAGCTTCTCTCAAGGGAGGCAACGCCTGTTACTCAGACACATCAGCTTCTCTCAAGGGAGGCAACGCCTGTTACTCAGACACATCAGCTTCTCTCAAGGGAGGCAACGCCTGTTACTCAGACACATCAGCTTCTCTCAAGGGAGGCAACGCCTGTTACTCAGACACGTCAGCTTCTCTCAAGGGAGGCAACGCCTGTTACTCAGACACATCAGCTTCTCTCAAGGGAGGCAACGCCTGTTACTCAGACACATCAGCTTCTCTCAAGGGAGGCAACGCCTGTTACTCAGACACGTCAGCTTCTCTCAAGGGAGGCAACGCCTGTTACTCAGACACATCAGCTTCTCTCAAGGGAGGCAACGCCTGTTACTCAGACACGTCAGCTTCTCTCAAGGGAGGCAACGCCTGTTACTCAGACACATCAGCTTCTCTCAAGGGAGGCAACGCCTGTTACTCAGACACATCAGCTTCTCTCAAGGGAGGCAACGCCTGTTACTCAGACACATCAGCTTCTCTCAAGGGAGGCAACGCCTGTTACTCAGACACATCAGCTTCTCTCAAGGGAGGCAACGCCTGTTACTCAGACACGTCAGCTTCTCTCAAGGGAGGCAACGCCTGTTACTCAGACACATCAGCTTCTCTCAAGGGAGGCAACGCCTGTTACTCAGACACATCAGCTTCTCTCAAGGGAGGCAACGCCTGTTACTCAGACACATCAGCTTCTCTCAAAGGAGGCAACGCCTGTTACTCAGACACATCAGCTTCTCTCAAGGGAGGCAACGCCTGTTACTCAGACGCATCAGCTTCTCTCAAGGGTGGCAACGCCTGTTACTCAGACACATCAGCTTCTCTCAAGGGAGGCAACGCCTGTTACTCAGACACATCAGCTTCTCTCAAGGGAGGCAACGCCTGTTACTCAGACACATCAGCTTCTCTCAAGGGAGGCAACGCCTGTTACTCAGACACATCAGCTTCTCTCAAGGGAGGCAACGCCTGTTACTCAGACACGGCTTTCTAAAGAGAAGGAATACTCCGAGAAAAATCCAACGTTAAAGTCTTAAACGGACGCCCGGATGCACGGACGCCCGGACGGACGAAACGGGTGAGTACATAGACTCACTTTTGCTTCACATGTGAGTAAAAAAAACGCACGCACGCACGCACATACACACACACACACACACACACACACACACACACACACACTCCTCTGGCTCCGATTTCATCCACATTCTCAATGACCTCGCAAAATGCACCTACGACAGCTCAAATGAGGACCTTGTAGAGAGGGTGAGCAACCTACATAGATGTCAATGCTCACATACTCGTCTCTGGGGGAGACAGAGGCCATGTTACCTCTGGCGCAGGGATGTTGTTTTCCAAACGTTGCGCCCACTTGACGACGGAAGAGGACGAAATGGTGGGCAAGTTCCCTGCTGACAACACCCGTCTTGGAGTGCCCTGCGCTGCACTCACCAACGACGCTGCGAGAGGAAACTCTTGAGAGAGGTATGCCTTCAAGAAACATTAGACACGAGTCAAAGTCATGCATCATCCAGACAGTTGCACTTGTCTGAAAAACTCCTTTTTGTGTGAATCGACGAGGACGCTCATGATCAGTGTGGCAGCTTTCAATCACAGAGCCGAAGACCTGCGATGGACAGTCAGAAAAAAACACACGGCTTTCATTCTGTAATTTAAAACAAAGCCTAGGACGAGAAGACTCAGGGTTTCTGCATGAATACACAAACCAAGACAGATAGGCAGGCAGGTCTTTACTATGACTGGTTCATGTTTTGTTTTCCAGAGTTGAAGTGGATGAACTGCGATATATATATATATATATAGAGTGCGCTGCTTGGATTGTTGTGCTCTGAGCGTGATTTGTGCTTGGGTCATGCAGAACAAAAGGTACTCGCATTACAGTGTACGATCGCTGCAGTTACAGGTACCCGATTTTAATCCTGGCTGGTGAAGATGAAACTGTTCCTAATTGGAGATTGAGAAACACTGTTAAGCCCCTTTTGCACGAGTTGATTCCACTCGTTCCACACTGACGCTCTCCACACGACATTTCAGGCCGTATTACACCAGGGGGAGGGGGAGGGGTAGGGGTAGGGGGAGGGGGAGGGGAAAGGGAAGGGGAAGGGGAAGGGGAGGAGAAGGGGTAGGGGAAGAAAAGGGAGGGGAAGGGAAGGGAAGGGAAGGGGAAAGGGGAAGGGAAGGGAAGGGAAGGGGAAGGGAAGGGAAGGGAAGGGGAAGGGAGAGGGAAGGGAAGGGAAGGGAGGGGAAGGGAAGGGAAGGGAGGGAAGGGAAGGGAAGGGAAGGGAAGGGAAGGGAAGGGGAGGGGAGGGGAGGGAAGGGAAGGGAAGGGAAGGGAAGGGAAGGGAAGGGAAGGGAAGGGAAGGGAAGGGAAGGGAAGGGAAGGGAAGGGAAGGGAAGGGAAGGGAAGGGAAGGGAAGGTGTTACAAGTAGTATTAAAAGATTATCAATCTTTTCTGTGGCTCGTTAAATGTCTAGGGAATTTCCTACTACTTGACACCTTCCAATCAAAACATTCGCACAAGGATGACGTATGGACGCAAATGATGACTGGGATTCCTAAATCAAAGTTCAAAATTCAGCTTTAATCAATAATAATCAAATTGGTCAAGAGTGATAATTTCAACACAATGAATAATAATGCATGGAGATACTGAAACGCATGGCAAAGTATACTGAACCCTTCCCCAGAATTAAATAATAACTAATTAAGAAGGCTGCCAAGCCAGGTATGAACGATACTCACATTTCTGATCTGTCGTGGCCTTCAGCCAATCAGTAGCGAGCTCGCTTTCCACTGAATGGAATTCCGAAACACACACTATTTTGGGAGAGGGGGTTGGGGGATGCCCATTCATGGACGCACTTCACAAACACACGACGAAACTGGAGGGTTGCCTTTGGTGATAAGGCGTTGAGATTTCTCGATTCTCGTAGAGGTGACGGAGGTCTTGACTTGAATTGGAGTCAGGCAATGTAGAAGTCCCGGCGAAAATGCGTAGTCAGACGTCAGGCAGGGGCAGTCGAGCAGACGGCGAAAATCCTTCCCTCAGCGGGCAGTCCGGCAGGCGAGACGACTTGAACAGGTGATGGGGGAGGGGGCGAGGCGAGGCGAGACGGTCAGAGCTTTCTTACAGGTGGCTTCTTAGGCGTTGGAGAATTTCTAATGACAGTTTCTCCATACAGGGTGGTCAGCAGATAGTTCACTCAGGAGAGGAAAACGTTGCAAGAACGAAACTCGCAATACCTTATGCATAGTTCCTCCCTGCAGTCAAAGTGAGGACAGTCCTCCATTTTTGCCCTTCGTCTATCCATAGACGTTTTGAAGAGAGTCACTGGAAATTAGTCCGTCAGTGGACGAAATTCCATGGGGTTTTCACAAATAGCTCACCTCGTGAACTCTTTGAGACAGGGCGCCGTCCTAAACATGGGCTGTCTCGATGAAAATTCTGCTACGGGCACGCCCGTGATCCCAAAGCAAGGGTTTAAATACAACGGCAAAAGTCTACCTGTTGTTCTCAACCAATCACAGCGTTAGAGGATGTCTTGATTCACGATCTCGTATCAAACGACCAATCGAATGTTCACATAGTCATCTACTCTCCCATTGAACAATAACTGAGTTATCTTATTAGTCCGTTCCCTGGAAAGTTCACTGCAGATTGGTCAATGTTAGAGCGTGAATCGAGATGAATATAATATCCTCTCAAACGTTCCACTAAGTTCATTTCTGTATTGGAAGGAAAACAAGGTTCTCTGTTCGTTTTCCCTTCCAAAACTCCATTCACCATATGAATTCCAACATCAACACTGGCTTGGCAGCAATATCAAAATACGCTATGGCTTGGCAGATAATTCCCAACCCACTATATGATATAACCACAACCAGGAATAAATGGAAAATATGCGTTTCGTAACAGAAGGGAAGGGGAAGGAAAGGGAAGGGAAGGGAAGGGAAGGGAAGGGAAGGGAAGGGAAGGGAAGGGAAGGGAGGGAAGGGAAGGGAAGGGAAGGAAAGGGAAGGGAAGGGAAGGGAAGGGAAGGGAAGGGAAGGGAAGGGAAGGGAAGGAAGGGAAGGGAAGGGAAGGGAAGGGAAGGGAAGGGAAGGGAAGGGAAGGGAAGGGAAGGGAAGGGGAAGGCAAGGGAAGGCAAGGCAAGAGAAGGCAAGGGAAGGGAAGGTAAGGGAAGGGAAGGGAAGGGAAGGGAAGGGAAGAGAAGGGAAGGGAAGGGAAGGGAAGGGAAGGGAAGGGAAGGGAAGGGAAGGGAAGGGAAGGGAAGGGAAGGGAAGGGAAGGGAAGGGAAGGGAAGGGAAGGAAGGGAAGGGAAGGGAAGGGAAGGGAAGGGAAGGACCGGAAAGGGGAGGGAAGGAAGGGAAGGGAAGGAAGGGAAGGGAAGGGAAGGGAAGGGAAGGGAAGGGAAGGGAAGGGAAGGGAAGGGAAGGGAAGGGAAGGGAAGGGAAGGGAAAGGAAGGGGAAGTGAAGGAAAAGGGAAGGGGAAGGAAGGGAAGAGAAGGGAAGGGGAAGAAAGGGAAGGGAAGGGAAGGGGAAGGAAGGGAAAGGAAGGGAAAGGAAGGGAAAGGAAGAGAAAAGAAGGGAAGGGAAGGGAAGGGGAAGTGAAGGGGAAGGGAAGGGGAAGGAAGGGAAAGGAAGGGGACGGGAAGGGGAGGAAAGAGGAAGAAAGGGGAAGGGAAGGGGAAGGAAGGGGAAGGGGAAGGGGAAAAGGAAGAAAAGGGAAGGGAGGGAAGGGAAGGGGAAGTGAAGGGGAAGTGAAGGGAAGGGAAGGGAAGGGAAGGGAAGGGAAGGGAAGGGAAGGGAAGGGAAGGGAAGGGAAGGAAGGGAAGGGAAGGGAAGGGAAGGGAAGAAAAGGGAAGGGAAGCGAAGGGAAGGGGAAGTGAAGGGGAAGGGAAGGGGAAGGAAGGGGAAAGGAAGGGGAAGGGAAGGGGAGGGAAGGGGAAGGAAGGGGAAGGAAGGGGAAGGGGAAGGGGAAGGAATGGAAGGGAAGGGAAGGGAAGGGAAGGGAAGGGGAAGGAAGGGAAGGGAAGGGGAAAAGGAAGGGAAGGGAAGGGAAGGGAAGGGAAGGGAAGGGGAGGGGAGGGAAGGGAAGGGAAGGGAAGGGAAGGGAAGGGAAGGGAAGGGAAGGGAAGGGAAGGGAAGGGAAGGGAAGGGAAGGGAAGGGAAGGGAAGGGAAGGGAAGGGAAGGGACGGGAAGGGAAGGGAAGGGAAGGGAAGGGAAGGGGAAGGGAAGGGAAGGGGAAGGGAAGGGGAAGGGTAAGAGAAGGGGAAGGGGAAGGGGAAGGGAAGGGAAGGGAAGGGAAGGGAAGGGAAGGGAAGAAAAGGGAAGGGAAGGGAAGGGAAGGGAAGGGAAGGGAAGGGAAGGGAAGGGAAGGGAAGGGAAGGGAAGGGAAGGGAAGGGAAGGGAAGGGAAGGGGAAGGGAGGGGGAAGGGTAAGAGAAGGGGAAGGGGAAGGGGAAGGGAAGGGAAGGGAAGGGAAGGGAAGGGAAGGGAAGGGAAGGGAAGGGAAGGGAAGGGAAGGGAAGGGAAGGGAAGGGAAGGGAAGGGAAGGGAAGGGAAGGGAAGGGAAGGGGAAGGGAAGGGAAGGGAATGGGAGGGAAAGGGAAGGGAAGAGAAGGGGAATGGCAGGGAAGGAGAAGGGAAGGGGAGGGAAGGAGAGAGAAGGGGAGGGGATTGGAGATGAGGGGAGGGGAGGGGAGGTAAGGGGAGGAGAGGGGAGGGGAGGGGAGGAGAGGGGAGGGGAGGGGAGGGGAGGAGAGGGGAGGGGTGGGGAGGGGAGAGAAGGGGAGGGGAGGGGAGGGGAGGGAGGGGAGGGGAGGGGAGGGGAGGGGAGGGGAGGGAAGGGAAGGGAAGGGGAAGGGAAGGGAAGGGAAGGGAAGGGAAGGGAAGGGAAGGAAGGGAAGGGAAGGGAAGGGAAGGGAAGGGAAGGGAAGGGAAGGGGAAGGAAAGGGAAGGGAATGGGAGGGAAAGGGAAGGGAAGAGAAGGGGAATGGCAGGGAAGGAGAAGGGAAGGGGAGGGGAAGGAGAGGGAAGGGGAGGGGATTGGAGATGAGGGAGGGGAGAGGGGAGGAGAGGGAAGGTAAGGGGAGGAGAGGGGAGGGGAGGGGTGAAGGGAGAGGGGAGGGAGGGGAGGAGAGGGGAGGGGAGGGAGGGGAGGGGAAGGAAGGGAAGGGAAGGGAAGGGGGGATGGAAGGGAAGGAAGGAGGGAAGGGAAGGGAAGGGAAGGGAAGGGAAGGGAAGGGAAGGGAAGGGAAGGGAAGGGAAGGGAAGGGAAGGGAAGGGAAGGAAAGAAGGGAAGGGAAGGAGAGGGAAAGGAAGGGAAGGGAAGGGAAGGAAGGGAAGGGAAGGGAAGGGAAGGGAAGGGAAGGGAAGGGAAGGGAATGGGAGGGTAAGGAAAGGGAAGAGAAGGGGAATGGCAGGGAAGGAGAAGGGAAGGGGAGGGGAAGGAGAGGGAAGGGGAGGGGATTGGAGATGAGGGGAGGAGAGGGGAGGAAGAGGGGAGGATAGGGGAGGGGAGGAGAGGGGAGGGGAGGGGAGGGGGGGAGGGGAGGGGAAGGGAGGGAAGGGAAGGGAAGGGAAGGGAAGGGAAGGAAGGGAAGGGAAGGGAAGAAGGAAGGGAAGGGAAGGGAAGGAAGGAAGGGAAGGGAAGGGAAGGGAAGGGAAGGGAAGGGAAGGAAGGGAAGGGAAGGGAAGGGAAGGGAAGGGAAGGGAAGGGAAGGGAAGGGAAGGGAAGGAAAGGGAAGGGAAGGGAGGGAAGGGAAGGGAAGGGAAGGGAAGGGAAGGGAAGGGAAGGGAAGGGAAGGGAAGGGAAGGGAAGGGAAGGGAAGGGAAGGGAAGGGAAGGGAAGGGAAGGGAAGGGAAGAGAAGGGAAGGGAAGGGAAGGGAAGGGAAGAGAAAGGGAAGGAAGGGAAGGGAAGGGAAGGGAAGGGAAGGGAAGAAGGAAGGGAAGGGAGGAAGGGAAGGGGAAGGGAAGGGAAGGGAAGGGAAGGGAAGGGAAGGGAAGGGAAGGGAAGAAGGAAGGGAAGGGAAGAAGGAAGGGAAGGGAAGGGAAGGGAAGGGAAGGAAGGGAAGGGAAGGGAAGGGAAGGGAAGGGAAGGGATTGGGAGGGAAAGGGAAGGGAAGAGAAGGGGAATGGCAGGGAAGGAGAAGGGAAGGGGAGGGGAAGGAGAGGGAAGGGGAGGGGATTGGAGATGAGGGGAGGGGAGGTAAGGGGAGGAGAGGGAAGGTAAGGGGAGGAGAGGGGAGGGGAGGGGAGGAGAGGGGAGGGGAGGGGAGGGGAGGGGAGGGGAGGGGAGGGAAGGGAAGGGGCAAGGGAAGGGAGGGGAAGGGAAGGGAAGGGAAGGGAAGGGAAGGGAAGGGAAGGGAAGGGAAGGGAAGGGAAGGGAAGGGAAGGGAAGGGAAGGGAAGGGAAGGGAAGGGAAGGGAAGGGAAGGGAAGGGAAGGGAAGGGAAGGGAAGGGAAGGGATTGGGAGGGAAAGGGAAGGGAAGGGACGGGAATGGCAGGGAAGGAGAAGGGAAGGGAAGGGAAGGAGAGGGAAGGGGAGGGGAGGGATAGGGAGAGGGAGGGAAGGGAAGAGGAGGAAGGGGAGGTAAGGGAGGAGAGGGGAGGAGGAGAGGGAGAGGGAGGAAGGGCGGGAGGGGAGGGAAGGGGAGGGAAGGGAAGGGAAGGGAAGGGAAGGGAAGGGAAGGGAAGGGAGGGGAGGGGAAGGGAAGGGAAGGGAAGGGAAGGGAAGGGAAGGGGAGGGAAGGGAAGGGAGAGGGGAAGGGAAGTGAAGGGTAGGGAAGGGAAGGGAAGGGAAGGAAGGGAAGG